>JAHWFP010044867.1:32687-45427 GCA_023313725.1 Lithobius niger | reverse complement strand
AACGAAGAATGTAAACAGAAGATAAACTTACCTTCGAAGAGCCTGAAATGCTAGATAAGTAACTATCTGGAGTGTGGAAGTAAGCGTAATATGGAGAATTTCTACTCTATTGGAATTAAATATAATTTTGCTCTCCGCTCCTCTATATCAGCATGTAATGGTGGCAGCCCTAATATGTTTAACTCTTAGTTGCATGAATTAGTTTTTGAAACTTTTTTTTAGGGATGCACCGAATACAAAATTTGCTGAATACCGAATATACAACCGAATACTTAAGTTGCCGAATACCGAATTTATAACCGAATAGTTAAGTGGCCGAATACCGAATATATAACCGAATACTCAACTTGCTGAATACCGAATACCGAATACCGAATATACAACCGAATAATTAAACTGCCGAATACCGAATTATTCGGTTCTGTGGCGAATAATGGCCGAATAGGCCGAATACCTGTAATTTAAACATATTTGATCATTTTTTCCTTCTTTTAGAAATGTCAGAAGACAAATCCTCACAAACCAAAAAGTAAATGCTTAGCTTAACGTTCCTACATTCACACAATTACATAAATTTATACTAAAAAATATTCGGCCGAATACCAACAAATCTTAACACTATTTGGCCGAATACCGAATATCACTATTCGGCCAAAATCAGTATTCGGCCGAATACCACTATTCCGCCAAAATCAGTATTCGGCCAAATACCGAATACTTGAATTTTTGGCCGAATAGGCCGAATACCGAATAATTACCGAATATTCGGTGCATCCCTACTTTTTTTAAAGACCATGTGATAGTTAGGTCAGCCGTGGGATTCGAACCACCAATATCTTGGTTTGGAGGTGATGATGCTGACCACTGGACTCTTGCTGCTTGTTTTGCTCGGGGTACCCGGGGCCCCCTCACACAGTTTGCAGTGTGAGTTGGGATTTTTTTCACGTTCACCTAACTGTTGCCTCCAGGCACTTGTATGCAACTTGGGGCTAAGCTATGACTTGTTTAATTTAAATGTATTTAAAGCATATTTGATGTATAACAACTTTCATTTAAGAATCCTAGTGCTTGTGCCTTATACTTGTCATTATTACATAACATTAATTATTAGTTATACCCCACCCCAAATGCATTTTGCAACACATGTACGATGTATGGGCTTGTTTTCTTTCAACTCGCTTCAGAAACAGAATTACCCAATCAATTTTTTAAAATTCAGACTTAATTATTTTTTTTTGTAAATGTAAACTTTAAATACTATCTATCCACCCAAAACCAAAACTGGTAAAGTTTCCTAAAAGGGTTGGCCTTTGAAAGTAGTGATATCATTCAACCAGGGAAATGCCGCCAAGGTTAATCCTATTGGCCAACTTAATTGTGCTGCCATATTTTTCGAAAGTTAAATGAAAAATAAGAAAATGCTACTCGTGGTAGCAATCTTCAAGTTTTCATTTAATGTCTAAAGTATTATTCAGCGCAATTATCTTGGCCAATAGGAATTACCTTGGTGGCCTTTCCTTCGTTGAATGATATCACTACTTTCAAAGGTCGACACTTTTTGGAAACTAGGCGGCTTCTTTTATCCCAGTTTTGGTTTTGCGTGGATATAGCAACTGTCATAGGACTGTATGTGCTAAAGGTCACACCGTCTTATCTTTATCTGTGTCATGATTTTTTTTTTTCTGGAGGAATTTTTATGTCTATAAATGTTCACATTTATAATTAATCGTATGTAGTCAAGTACATGTGAAATTCAGCAATAAAAGTAACAATAACAGTTAATATATAATTCTATAACACAAACCATACGCTCATGCCACAAACAAGACTCACTACAGTACTTATTTAAATTTTCGAAGAGTCGCCCTCTCCTCTTCTTCAGAAAACACGAAAAAGGTGGAAAGAAGTTCATAGGCTACAACATCATTAGTTGTCGGTTTGGGCTTGAATTCAAACTACCAATGCACAGCAACTATCTCATCTGGCTACCGGCGACACACTAGCCAGCAAAACCAGCAAAATTGGTACATAACCAAGACCTTCTTTAAAAAAAAATTACCTTGTTTCCTACTTGGCCCCTGCGCTCACGAACTGCAGTTTTTTTCCTAATCCATTTTGGATTCAGGCCCGTAAAAAAAAAAAAAAGGAACCCCTTGCAATAAAAGACACCCTGTCTCAAAGTGAGACACTTATTTGCAACAATTGTAATCTACTGTTGGATGACATTACAAACAATGCTTACAATAATTTCGCAGTTACATGCTATATAAGGGCCACATGGTTCTAGCCAAGTAGACGAGATTTAATTGTCGTTAGAGCTTAATTATTAGATATTAATTGTTGTCAGATGGAGGCTCACTAGCTGACTGTCTTTTAACTGTAACAAGCTTATACCGATTTCAGCATACTGGTGTAAACTCCCCATGCAGTAGAATTGCAAATCTTTGGAATCGGGTGTCTTCGGTCCAATAATAAAGAATACCTCAACATTAAAGTGTGCGAACGTGTTCTTTATCAAGAGAAAGTCCCCTTAATAACGTTGATTTGTGTTACTGGCTAAGGACACAGCTCCAATGTTAATTCTCGTAGGTTATGAAGACATGCAACAAAAATACTCTCAGTAAAGTTTTGTTTTTGAATTTGAGTGTTGCAATTGTGATCGATTGATTTCGAACATTCAAAGTAGACGATGGTTCATTTTTTCGATGAAGTCACGTCTACAGCTTTTTAGAAAAAGTTGGCCAAACTAAATTTTGGCACTAGCGTGTGTCTACATATTTGTTTTCGTCATTATTTTGTTTATATATGTTCTAGAAGTCATATGAATTGGCAGGAACAATGCATCTATCTATTCGGTGTTTTCTGGACAAAACACAAAGGATCAGCAGCATTCCGTAACTCAAAACTATGCTACCGCAGAAAATCCGATCAATATCGTTGGTGGCGAGCACCATCTGAAAACAATTGTAGCATAAGTGAAACTAAGAATGGGACTTTCCCAACTTTTACCCAAAGGACGCTGATCGAAAAACCACGATTCAAGCGATCAACTGCCACTAATAGGCCTAAATACAGGTGCTGAACATTCAATACAATTAAGCTCCAAGCAAGAAGTATAGTTTGTTCCACATTTCTCAGAAAATTGACTATATGATGCCACGTTTCCTTCTACTAAGAGTGCAAAAAACATGTTAATGTCTTACCCGTAGACTCTAATAGTAACTGTGTAGAGTCTACATGTGTTATAGCCACATGTGTTTGCACTTGTGGTGCAAGGAAACGTGGCGTCATACAGTCAGTTTCCTGCAAACATAATGTGGAACAAACTATAGTTTCTGCTTTTTAGCTTGCTGAAACCATACCGGTTTTGTGCTTGTTAAATTCGCCTATCATGGGACTGAATTCCAGGTTTTCCAGCCTTATACGGCACTGGCAGTAGCTTGCTTGGAATCGGGGACAATAATTTTCCACTATCGTGGAATTTTCGAATAATCACGGAATTAACAGTAATTGTTTTAGCTTGAAATTTCTTAGTGTTATGCCAACCTTACCATGAGTGGGACCACTTTAAAAATCGTGGAAAGTTGAAATTTTCACGGAAATCCTAAATACTCGCGGATTTTAACAGAAAACTTTTTTCAACAATTAGGTATTCATAGCAGGAGAAGGCATAAATTTAAACTTTTATATAAATTCTATATTGCCGAGATGCACACAAATTGTTGTGAACAAACAACACACCTTTTTAGCAGTTAAGCGACGATCATACACCAAAATTTAACTTTTTTTCTTCGTAATGTAACTTTTTTCATTGGCCCCGGAAAACAACAATTTGTTCTCGCAGAATGTTGTGATTGATGGCCGCGGAAAATCAATGTCTCTGCTTAGAATTAATTCCTTACTTTTGAAGACCTGGAAAATGTCCCAATAAATTCCTAAATTTTCTAGCTAGCATGCGAACCCCAATTAAATAATACAAGTTTCAGAACTACACTTCACTGAAAATTAAATCATCTTGCAACACAACATTTATTAAAAATGTGTATTTAATACAAAAGTGAAAATAAAGTCTCACGACCAACCCATTTGCAAAATTCTTTAAATTCTAGTAAATAATCATCAAATAAGCGTAGTGACCGTTTCTGTTAATATGTTGACTCGCAGATTTACACATGACACTGGTTATTAGTTCAGACACCGGGTTAGGCACACAACACCACGAAAGATGGATCTTGGCTTTAGTGTGTCCAATACATAAAAGCATTAACCCAATTGTTGTTCACTTTGGGTGATATTAAGTTCAACAAAAGCAATTGCAGAATGAGTCCGACACCAACAAAGCGAGAAACCAGTTTGTATTTTTTTTCTCTTTGGAAAAACGATGTGTCACAGTAGGCCTAAGTTTCATTCCAGGTGACCTTTCTGTCCTGTCCACAGCTCACGCAGTTCCACTTGGCAACCAAGATCACGCAGTGCAGCCTTTGCTTCGTCTTCGACGGCCTTGTGAGCAGAGCGGGCACTTTGGATTAGGGGTTCTACTCCAAGATCCAGAAAACTTGGACACAATTCACGACATCGGGACACCAAATTGCGAATCGCCATGCAAGCTTGTTTCTGTAATCAAAAAATAAAACTCAACAATAAATTACTTAACTACTACTACGATTGATATTGAGTGTTCTGATGAAGAGAAATCAAGCTGCAGCAAGAATCAAAATAAACAAATATAAGTAAGCGGGAAGTATTGGGTTCGAGTCGCAGTCGGGGTAGTTGTCGTTTCTTTCTTTTTCAGATTAGTGTACTCTTGTTTTCTCAGAAGACAAGTCTTTAATGCGGACTGCTTGCTTCATTAAATATTTACTAAGTAAGTAAATAAGATAAACAAGTAGAGTGCTTTATTAAAATAGAAATTGGCAAAGTGCATAGCACTATTGAACATTGGGAGTGTACGAGTAGAATACTGTACTGTTTAATTTGTGTTGAGTCGAGTGTGCAATAAGAGTACAAGTATCGAGGGATCGTTCAAATATTACGTCATCAAGAAATTGGCCATTTTCACCCCCCCCCCGTCATCAATTGCTCAACCCCCGCCAGTATTACATCATTTCTAACACCCCCCCCCCTACCCTCCCAAATGGGTAATTTCACTGTATAGGTACAGTGTATATTTCTTCCCATTAAAATTGTGTTTTACTAGGGTAGTTCTGCTTACGTCATCAACTGGCTTCCCCCGCCCCCCCCCCCCGTGTGGGCGAGGGGGGGATAATACTTGAATGGGCCCCGAGCAGTTGGTGAATATAAATGTCAGTTATGTTAACCTGATATGCGCTAATTTTTTTCAACGTCCGCTACTACTCAACACAGATTTATTTTGCTACTATAATGTCTGCGATGTTGGCTTCCCAACAACACTCGTTCGGGAAAGATGAACGCTGTTATAAAATACGCTGTTGTAAATAATCCCAACATTTAAACAAAGTACGACACATCAACGGGCTAAATAATAAATATAAAAGTATTTTCTCTTTACCCTGTCATTGTTGTAGTTCGCAAATAAATCGGTCTGTCATTAGTTTAGCGGTGGCCAGCATGAATGTACTTCCACGTACGATGTTGTTAAGACGGGAAGGTGAGCGCTTCTCCGCGGCCGCCCGCCTGCCACTGTTTTGGACAGCCTCCTACTGCATGGTCTAACACTACAGCCCCACATTACAATGCAATTTTGTCTCAGCTAGTCCAACAATGGTTCTTTGTTACAGCTGTTATAACTTAATCCTATTTTACTGTTTGAATCGTCAGTAATAATCCACATTGCTTGGGCGCAATTCTCTTTGACGATAACGCATACAACGGGCGGCCATCTTGAATGGTTCGAAAATTGCTGCCCCTTGAGAATGAGAGTACGGCGCGGCAAAATGAAACAATACGACGGGATTGGTTCGTCTGATTGATGTTATCAAATGCTGATTTGTTAGGTGATGGTTCATTGGTCAATTCCTTTGCTTATTTCACATTAAGAAGCAGTACTAGTGAATCACGAGTTGCCTTGTTTAGACGTCATCAGCAGCCCGATATCGGGCTCAACGCGTGTTCTGTAACAATGCTGCAAGCCCGATTTTGGGAGCAACGCGTATATAGGGTTAAACTTTTTAGGCCAAAACCAGGCAAAATTACACTTACAGTAGCTCAATGTGTGGATTCTTTTAACAATTTGTTACATCTGGTGTCGCGAAGCATAAATGCGTATTTCTGACAACTTTTACAACACAAAATTTAGCAATTAAGTTGTTATATCGGACGTAAGTAACGTATTCTTACCGCAATTCTTGTGTTTAGTTATTGTGTAAGTGATCCAAAAGTCAAACATGCATGTCAAAATGGATGTAATTGCCCTTTAATCCAAATATTCTTTAATTAGATTTAATTTGATTAAGCTTAGTTGTTCGTGTTAGGGTTTCCAGCCCGGGTACCTAGACGACTTACAACCCCGAAAACCCGGGTTTGACAAAGCCCAAAAACGGGTTTTTGCGGGTTTAATATTGTCGTGAAAATGTGAAATGGAGGTTCAATTTCGCCTACATTATATAGCATTTTTACATCATTGTTTTCACTCCATTATTTTTCTTTTTTCGTTCCATTATGGAACGTTTTAGTTAAAGACAAGTGTGATGTGAGTGAGCTACTTTGGTGGGACTCATGAGCCTACAAGCAGGAAAGGCGCCTCTTTCCGCCATCGCCATAGAAACCAGCATTGTTGCTTGTTTAATTCCTGTTAGGGCTGCATCCAGTTCGGCTGGTGGCTATGTTACGCGAACGCAAACCTTTAGTTGTCTGCAGTTGTTGAAGCAAGTCAATTTCAAACTAAAGTATTTGTTTAAGAAGTTTAGAAAATTAAAAAAGCGTGGAAAAAGTTAATGTTACAAGTTTACTTCAAGGTTTTTTGCGAGGTGTGACTATGAACTCATGTTGCATCTTGCTCACTTTTTTTCAAAACCCAGGTTCCCGGAAAAACCCGGGTTTTATATTTTTCAAACCCGAAACCCTAGTTCGGAAACCCTAGTTCATATAGAATCAGTATCGTATTGGTTTTACCGATACTTTGCGTGCCAATATCATTTTCGATAGTTGGCGGAAAAAGTGGCATTGAAACAGCCCGGCTGTTCACCACTAATTTCGGCTGAAAGAGAGGTAAGTGGGACAATATCAAGGATTTACTGGAGTTCAGGATGGTGTTTACTGACAATTGTAACTCCAACAAAACAAGGATTTACGTCCCTTTATGGGCCTAAATTATTGGTACCGTAATTAAATCTGGTGCACTAACAAGTGCAATAAAACGTGATTCACTTCATTGCAAGTCTAATTAAACCCTATAACTGTCGAAACTTTTAACTTACAAAACTTTCTTTCTTTGGCAAAACAAAACAACCCATACAGCTCTTTCAAGCGCTGATATTAGTGAAATCACGAATTTATATGGTTTGGGAGGAGAATTTGGAGCTCTAAAAAGTTACACATTAGATTCGTCCCAATTAGTTCAGTCCAAGTTTTCAGAGGGCGCCACGTGTTCCAACTGGTACTTTTTGCTGATTTTTCAGCCTACATCTAAAGTAAACTAAATTACAACTAAGCTAGGCTAAATAATAATTAAAAATAAAAACAAGCTAGTTTTGTTTAGTTTAATTTTAGGCTAAAAAACTAAGTAGAAAATCCCACATAAAACACATGGCGCCCTCTATAAACTAAGACTGAACTAATACAAATTTATCTAGACGTTTCAGTACGAGTCTCAGTCACAAATTCTCCTCCCCAACCCTATAAATTCTTGGTGAAATTAATAGAACGCTAAGTTGCTTCCTTTGAACAGTATGGTATTAGTCATAATTTCCTCAAGGACATACCTGAACTGCCACAGACTTTGGATGCCGTTCCATGGCACGTACTAAGGCAACAGCACCGCCAGATTCTACAATGATAGGACAATGGCTTGGACATCGTAGTGCCAATGCTGCCAGAGTAGCACATCCAGCCTCTTGCGTAGAAGCATGTTGGAGATGTTTGGTCATTGCATCAACCACTAGTGCAGCGCCACCCGATTTCACCACCTCCGCTTTGACTTCGTCATTGCCGGCTACTGCCTTCATGAGGACAAGGATATTGCGGACCAGAGACTAAAAGTAATACTGAATAGGGTCAGTAGTTGGTCATCAAGGCCTAAACATTATGTATTAACAGTGATAACATTGCCAACGTTATTAGTAGTACACTGCTTACACTCAAAATGTTTTTTTCAACCATTGGGTTATAAATGCCTGGAATGCCCTTCCCCATGAAGTTGTGTGTACCTCTACCGGAACTCTTGCAAGGCTAGAGTGGACTGTTATCTGGCAGCTTAAACTTTTCCCTTCCCACCTCATAGTGTTATCACTCTGGTCCTGCTGGTGTAGTTTTATTATGTTATGTTACGTCAGTAGGCCAAGTTAGAGTATAAAGATAAAGCATGTGATCTGTTGTTCTATGATCACTGCTCAGCTTTGGATTATTTTTCATACATTACTACGAGATAATTATAAATAAAAGAGGACCAAAAGCTAACGGCTCAACAAGAGCAAATAAATACAGATGCAAACCTAGCTACGTTGACTTTTGGAATTATATGTCAGACCGCCTGCGAGGGAAATCGAACCCACGACCTTTGAAACAAATGACCAAGGTCCAACGGCCAGTGTCAGTATGGATCAGCGGTAGGACCTCGGTCTTTGGTTTCAAAGGTCATGGTTCGATTCCCTTCTCAGGTAGTCTGACACGTAAGTCCAAAAGGCAACGTAAATAGTTTCGCATCTGTATTTATACAACTATAACCTACAACAGGCCAGTTCTATTGTTTACTAATTAAAATTTTTTTTCGATAAACTGATATGAAAAAAAGATAATGAAAGAGATAAAATGAACAGTTACCAAACACATCAATCAGTACAGATTGATATACATTTAAGATATTTTGCAGTATAGAGTTACTGCACAATAAAAAGTAATAACAGAGTTAGTTACTTTTTTAAGTTCTTATGCAATCAACCAAACTCAAATGACAGATCTTTTTCAACAAAGCCTTTGGGCAAACAATTCTGTATTGTACCAGCTAACAATTGTGTTAACTTGTGAAAAAAAATATGGTGGAAATTCTTGTGATAATGTGATAGTTACCAAAATGACAAACTGAAATTTTTCTAAATATAAAGAGAAAAATGTGTGATGGGTATTAACCAATCTTTGAAGCAGAAGATTAACAGCACGTCTTCCTCTCTAACCATTTGAGTAATAGATTTAATATTCAGGCAATTTTTTATTATACCACCATATGTCGCGGGATTCAAACCGACATTTATTTGATTGGAGAAAACGATGCTAACTGCACGATGCCAGACCTAAGGAATGCCATATGTAAATTTTTACACATGAAACTAAACATCCATCCTGAATAATTGACCGTTATCTTAATGCTCTTATCATTTGCTAAAGCCGCTTACCTGAGCATGCATGTTCTTCTGCAATACCTGCTGCATTTCACGCACAACTCCAATATCCACAAGCTCTTTGCAAAACTCATTGCGAACGGCCAAACGCCCAAGTGTCACGAGTATTTCACCAGCTGCATTCACACTCTCCACATGCTCTGCAAAAATTATTGTTTCTTATTACGCCAAAATAATCGGTCATGTATACATGTACGCATTTGTTCTTCCAAACTCTACACCCAACTACACTTGTAGTGTTAGGCGGTATACCGGTTCTCACGGTGTACCGCGGTACCAAAAATGCAACGGTACCAAATACCGTGCCTTGTTAAAATACAGGTGTTGTTTTAATATGAAAAAAGGTTCTAAAATTATAACAATAGTTCAGTCAGTCCTTGTGTTGTAGGGCTCAAAGCAGTGTAATAATCAGTTAAAGATCAACAATGGTAAAATTGGAATTCTAAACAATGTTCAAAAGTGGAGCCAAATTTCTGTAACTTAGATGCTACAACCAGAGCAAGAACCAGCCGAAAAATAAAATTGAGGGCAGTAGTCTACTTGGTGTTTTTTGTTATGTGTATTTTTTGGGAAGGGGGGAAGGGGCTACGTAAATGAAATTGATGATTCCATTTCCAACCTTAATTAGTTTGATTAGGCTACTTAAAATAAAATACCGTTGGTACCGGAGGTACCGCCAAATTTTAAGAACCGTTAAATACAGAGTGCCGCGGTACCTAGGCTGGTACCGGCACCGTCACAAAAATGTCGGGTACCGCCCAACACTATACACTTGAATATAAAATTATACTTCTTGTTAAAACTGGTAACGGTCTTGCTTCATATTCAGTAATCACAAGCTAATGCTGCTAAACTACAGGACTACATCTCATTAGAAGGTAAATTCTGTAATAAATACTTGCTTTAATTTGAATAAATTCAATAAAGCTCCTTGGCCACCTAATAAACAACAGAAGGAGTGGTGAAACGCATTCGTTACAATAATTCTGCAGCTGCATCACTCAGCAAAGCTTACTAAGGCTGAACCTGTACCATGACCAATACCACCAAATTTTACAGGTAGCAATAGTAATCATGATCATGAAGTACACATCCCCAATGTTATAATGTTTCACAGCTTTCTACGACGCAGTTTTGTAACCTAAACATTTTTCTGCAAGGTTAATTTTTCCGTTGTTGGAATTTTTCAAGGATACAAGCCCTTTGAAGCGATGATTTTTAATTTTTTTTTAAGCAATGGCAAAGCATTAAATTCATTAAAAAACCTTTCAATAACTTTTCCCCCCATTACTTATCCACAGTAACATTTTTTTAAATGCTTGTAAAAATAAGCACCGTACATGGCAACTAAAACTGATTTTGAAAATTTCCTTGTAATACTGCATCCTGCAGGAGGGCCACTCAATCTCACAAATCACCTAACAGACGTGCCCAGCCCACACTTTCAAAGTGCCATCAGATTCCTCCCCCCCCCCCTTCCTCCATGCCCAGTCATCGCGAAAAACAGGTTGTTTCACCTCCTACTTAATTCCTTCCTCCATGCTATTAGTCCTAAAGTTACCAGCGAGCTGCAGTTTTTTTTTATGCATTTGCAATCCACGTTTGTAAATTAAAAACGTAAGTTAAATGTTTTTTTTTATAAATACTTCAGAATGGGAGGAGCTAGTGACTTGTGGTTTGCACCATTCAACAGCTGGCAAAAAAAGGGTTAAAATGGTATTTGAACGTCAAAATCGGTCAGTATTTAGCGAAATTACCGTTGTTTCCGCATATATCGAAAGAAGTGCAGCTTACGGTAAAAATAAAATTGACAGCGATTATTTTCTGCGATCGTCCGGAATTGTCTGCGACGTACGTCGCACGTCGCAGCACTTTCTCATACGGGGTACACATCATGGACAGTTTTTTCTCTGTGCTGTTTACATTACTGTGCCAACATCTACAATTCTGTACAGTATTTTGATTGCCAACAGGTTCATTTTACTTTTGTTTTCTACAAAATTGAACTACAGTTCGTCAGCAAACATCGAAAGTCAGTATCAAATTAAATTGACAAGCGAATTTCTGGCTTGGTTACCAAGAGTATAAATATCAACTTTAGTCTTCAGCTTCGTCAGGCACCATGGTTGTTAGACTCTTGCATTAATATAGTTCCCCATTTTTATATTGTAACCCAAAAAATGGCGGAAAGTTGAAAATTGTAGTGCAAGTGCCCAACAATCCCTGTGCCTGAAAAAGATTGAAGACTAACGTACGTATTTACACTCTTAGTAATCGAGCCGAAAATGTGTATGTTAAGTTGATACTGACTTTTGGTGACGTATGAACTGCAGTTCAATAAAATTGTGTGCTATTTCACATCTATTTATGTATAGTTATTACAAAAAAAAACTGTAGCCATACTTGGATAGTAAGAGCAATCTTTCTTAGGATACTGGTATTGGTAGCAGAATCTGTAGCAGAGGTACCAGATGAAAAAAAAGTGGTACTGGTTCAACCTTAACCCATACATTAGAGCCACGGCAGGCTAGAAAGCTGTGGAGTCTTACTTTAAAATGAAGAATTACGCAAGACAAAAATAACGCAAATTTTAAATTTCAGTAAACTTGTGAGTACAGTACTTGCGAATTTTTGACGAACCATAAAAAAAGTTTTTGACTCTCACGAACTGATAATACCCTTGTTTTTGCCATGTTTTACACAGAAGACTCAAAGGTTTTCAGAGACGTATACATTACTTTCATTGGTAATACGTTTGGCCTTTGGTTGCTATGTAATTACCATCATTGGCTGCACAACTCAAAATAAAACCATTTCTAATAGCATATTCAGGCCTTCCAGTGAACTTTCGAACAAAAAGTGGGACAACAGGAACAATAAGTTATAGTATGGTGCTTGTCTTGGTTATAGTTGCTTTTGTTCACTAAATTTTTTTTAGGCCCATCTTTCCTTAAAACAGCCTTTTGCATTTCTCAATCTGATGATGGATCTTTCGTGTAAATGATACGCTCCCCGATGTTAACGGCACATTATTAAAGTGGCACTATCACCGATTGAAATGCGAACGAAAATACCCTGGCGCCATCTAGCGGCAGATTTATTGTTAACCTGCACAGCTTGCTTCTAGGTGCACAAAGTCGAACCACATTGTAACGCAATAATTAAGGATGTCGTGGCTTGTTTGTTTCGTTAAAAGAAATGCTGTTA
>JAHWFP010044867.1:0-16201 GCA_023313725.1 Lithobius niger | reverse complement strand
AAGGATGTGACCAGAGACCTAAATTGAACTTTGGAGGGCCTGATGAAGACAGTAGGGATACTGTTGAAAATTAGCAAGACTGTGAGAGTGTCTTCTTTGTGAAATTAAGCGATCATGGGGGAAATAAACCATTTGACAGTTGAATTTGAATTTCACAGTAGTTCTATTAAAACAATTGTTGAATTTAGTGGTTGGTGGCGTGATGGCTGCATTTAAAAATATACAAAGAAGATGTTTGTATTTGTGGGGTCGGCCCTTTGAGTTTTTCTTAACGTGCCAGTGTATTGGGGTATTGAACCATAAGTTCATTGCAATAAGGGTGAATAACATGTTCGACTCTTTTCTCCAAATATGCAAACTGTTAGCACATGCAACATTATAATAATCTTGACGAAGACAAGAAATAGGCTACAAGCCAGTTTGACTTAGTCGACTATGTGAATCCCAGCAGGTGGATGTAGGGCAGTTTGTATGTTTTTTTTTTTTTTGGAGGGGATGGCATGGGGGATGACGTAAAAAGTATCACTTCAAGGGATTTGTAAAAATATGCATTTCTGTGGGAGAGGGGGTCATTGAAATAATATAAAGTTGCCCAATGTCCTTCCAGGCCTATGTCTCTGGTACTGTATATCAGAAGATGGTGCAAGAATGCATAAAACATTTAAGGGATTGTTTTTTTTTCTGCCAGGATTCGTACATGGCCTTGAATTCCTTGAAAAAGTCTTAAATTTGGCTTTTTTTTTGTAAGAGCCTTGAAATGGCCTTGAATTTTGTTAGCGTACTATGTTTGATGAAATACAGTCAATTTATCTTAAATTCATAAATAAATCAAAATATTTCGTCAGCCTAATGCTTTTCTGTTAACGACACGACGTGCCTTCGTTCGTATTCAATTTAGTGCGGTATTTGAAATGCAACTTGTCCCGCGATTGGGGCAAAATAAATAACTTTTATATGGTTGTTTATTCAATTATAGAGTATAGGCTAGTACAAGATTGAATTTATTTTAAGGTTCATTTTTAACAATTTGGTTGGCAAAACGGCCTTGAAATTGGCTTCGAATTGGCCTTGAAAAGGCCTTGAGAGTGATTTCGCCTCTGGTGTACGAACCCTGATCTGCACACTGACCACAGGTCAAGTGTCATGCAAAATCTCCAGCGAGGACAGTTTTTTTTTTCTAGCTAGTTGTGGTTACATTTTGGATTTTATTCATTACATATTTCAAACATTTGGAATTTTCTCCTGAATAAAACTTATCGAATCCTTTTTGCCAAATAAAATTGAATAGCTAAAGTCAAAAACCTGAAAAGTGCCTAAAGAAGATAAAGAAAATTTGCATGAAACTAAGTGTTTCTTCGTTTGAAAGGATGCTTTTTGGACAAAGTTCAATTTTCGGAAAAACTTTAAAAAAGCGTTAGCCCTATAAGTTAAATAGCATACCCAAAAGCTAATGTCGGTCTTGCTGCTTGTGTGTTCAATCCACAGCCAGTCCTAAGCAAGAAATGCAGCACCTGTCCACATCTGCATCTTGAACTCTTACATTCCGGAATAGGCTAGCTATCACACCAGAATAAAAAAAAAAAGTAGACCGATGATTTTTGCCCCA
This sequence comes from Lithobius niger, assembly GCA_023313725.1. NCBI lineage: Eukaryota > Metazoa > Arthropoda > Chilopoda > Lithobiomorpha > Lithobiidae > Lithobius > Lithobius niger. Next base: position 14,595 of record JAHWFP010044867.1, on the reverse strand, counting down.
GAATGGTGATTTCCCATTTCTGAGAAAATAAAACAGATTAAAGATTTTTCTGCAAACCAGAAATTCCCGTTTTGCATAGGGCCTAATCCCATCTCGCCGTAATCAAAATATTCGTTAAAAAATTTAACATTGGAGAAGTTAAGATGCATAAATAATTGGAAGGAATTAGTGATTAATGCGGTTTCTGATATTATATTTTTAGCCGCAGCGAGCGATGCACGTAATTAAAAAAAAAATTATTCTGAGAAATGGGAATTCCCGTTTCACAGAAACATCTTAATCCGGTTTGTTTGTTTTATGCGAAACAGGACACGACACCCAGAATACCTTCTCCTAGACCTTTCCAATTGATTTTTATATTTTGGCCTGCAAATTCTTAGTATTCTAACTTGCATTGATTGGAGTTGAAATTCACTTCTGCGAAGCCCAATAGGCTATAGGGCTACTCGATACGAGCCGTTCTCGGCATCCCATCTCGAAGGCCAGCTATCACTCTGGCCGGCAGAGCACCATGAGAGCCTCGTCTTTAGTGTTACGATCACGAAAGACTTGACATATTTTAATTGGGTAGCCTGGCAGCTCCTTTTTAAAGTAAAGTCTGCATTGAAAACTTCACAGTGATAATTCGAAAATTAATTTCTGACAAGTTGAGCGTGATTGTTTTCCCCATAACTTGTGTAAGAATTTGAACCATACATTTTTCATTACAATTTAATAGGCTAAGTGGCGAAGCCTAGAAAAGGGTAAAAAAAATTGGATCAACTGGCATTGCTTAGCATTTAGATGGCGGAGCTGCAGCAAATAATGTACTGTATTCTCTCTCTTGTCTGTCTTGCTTGGTCTTGTTGGATTGAGATGTGTTGATTACATTAGCATGTGTGTTGAGACAAGGTTCAAGGCCAGTAGAAGCACAAATTTGTGAGCAGGAAAGCATTGCCAGCTTCTTTATGGTGATGACTAATGGCTTAGATTACAGAGAGGAAAGTTGCATGGTGGAAATCTAATATGTTGGGCATTCTAATTTCTGGGTATGATTGCCCCCCCCCCCCCCACATTGCTCAGGTTGTTTGTAAGTAGGTCTATTGGAAAAATTTGCATACTTTTTTAAGAAAAAGTCACAATGAAAGCGACCTACTACGAAAATTACTTATTTACTAGAAATTGCTGTATATCTCTGATATTTCTCTAATTGCCGTAAATCCGTGAAAATCCCCCCCCCCCCAAAAAAAATTGCATTTTTAGTTTAAGAAAAACAACTTTTTCTGTTCACTTTCACTTCGGCCTTGGTTTGTATTGCCGTGTTAATTTTTTATATAGCCCAGTAAAAGATATTTTTGTATTAATTAAAACACCCACAATGGAGTATTTGAGATAATTGGAAAAGAGCACTGGAAAACCTAGTTGCCTGAAAGAGCAGATCTGGTCAGGGTTCGTATCGTACGCCAACTGGAAAGAGTGACAATTTAATTAGGCTACAACTTTTCTGGGCCTTAAAAAGTATGGAATTTTGACATAGGCTATTGTTAATTTTAGCCTGGAAAAGCCTGGAATTTACTAACAGCAATGTTCAAGGAATAATTTGGAGCGTAGTTACCGCATAGAGGGTTACCGTAAAACAACTAAAAGCTTTTTTCATCTAAACACTATTGCATTTGGCCAAATAAGAAAGGAGGCATTGAAGAAAAGAAAAAAATTGTATTCAACCTGCACCAATTTTTCCGTTAGGCTATATATCCAACAATGTTTGCATGATTTTGGGTGTTGGTTTGCTAGCATCAGCATATGAAAAAAATAGCCAATAAATTTAGCATCAAAATTGGAAGACATGTAGGCCTACTGCGACTGAAAGTGGCATGGAAAGTAAATCCTGAGCCTGGAAAAAGCTTGAAATTTGGTTTAAAAGACAAAGTTGAAAGTATGAATGCTGTCTGGTCGATGACTGGAAGGAGGACCCTGGTAAAGTCGTGCCGGTCTCTGTCGGCTAGGGCAGTGTGAGAGACTGCCATGCTCCGTCAGTTGCTATGGGCGCTAATGTGGCGTGTTCTGGGCAATTTTTTTGTCCCCTTGCTGTGATCGCGGGTTTCCTGGTTGAAATCCCTGGAGGTGCTCTTCCCCTTTATTCTCCTCCAAACCCATTTTAAGTTTCAGTTGTTGGGTGCACTTTATTCCAACTTGCTTTTTAACATACATGTTTCTTTGCAGGTCTTGGCTGCCCATGTGAAGTGTGTTCCAACGGTGGTGGAGCGGGCATGAGCCAAGAAAAGAGTGCAGGCGGACCAGTAAGTGACTAGATTGTTTGGACTGGTTTTTTTTCTTATTTTTTCCCCCTAACTTTCCCATACACATGTTTTTTTGTGTGTTTTTTATTCGCTTGATATTTGCCTCAACTTTAAGCCTCTGTGGTGTGTAGAAAACGGGGACACGTGTTTTTCGTGAAAAATTCTCCCTTATTCCGTGACACTTTTTGTTGCAAACCATGATTCTACAAGTTCTGCACCATAAAGAGCACCAAGTTAATACATCTAGTGTTATCTTGGCACAAGTAGGATTATCTCTTGCTAATGGAAGGGTTGCTTCAGCTGATGTATGTAGAAATTTTAGAGTGATTCACGTTGTGTGCATTTAAAAGACGCTTGCTGTCGTACACATTTTCGTGCGTGTGTGAGATTCAGCCAAGAAATTCACAAATTCATAAATTCTACAACATGGGTGTATGTCAGTGTGTTTCCGTGGTACGTAGCTCACAAGTTGACTATTTGATAGAACGCTTCATAAGAAAAGCCCTTGTGACTGCGTGGCTGCCTGACTCTCCCAAGATGCCATGGAAGAAGTTAGGAAATAAGTGATGTGTTTGTTCCTCGGATGTTTTGACCGAGGTTGTTATGAGGATTAGTATTCACAATTCACAGTTAGGAGGAGTGAAAGGGGGTGAGGGGGAGGAATGTAAGTGTGGAGGAGGAAGTTGTAGATTTTAGAAAATAAATGTACCCCACTCCAATAAAAAGGAAGACGGAATTTTAGAATGTTAATATATGGTGGGGAGGAGGAACGTTAGCATGTGGCCACTTTCACGCACTGTTATTACATCGTGTTTAAAGAGACAAAACAGTGGATTCCGAAATCTAAAGAGGGAGAAGTAATTTGAGAATCTGTTGATTGGGGGGGGGGGGGGGGGGGCGAGAGCTCTACGGTGGAAGAAGCAGGCCTGGAAGGTTGGGGGAGGGGAGGGGTGGCAGGCGCAGATTTTACGTTACTGTTTTAAACGTTTGGGGAGGATGCGGATTGGTTGAAGGGAGAAATAATGTAGATGTTTTTACCGTAGTTAGTAGAGACCGGATAACAAATGGAGCCAAGTAATTTTAGACTGGGGGCGGGGGGGTGTTCGTAATTCAAGACCTGTAAAAAAAAAAAGCTTGACTTTTGAGAATATTATTACGGGTTACTAAGTTCGCCCCGTCTTTAGACAAGTTGTATGATAGTTAAAGTATAATTGCCGTAATCGAAAAAATTGTGGAAATAAAGAGGAATTCGGCAGTTGAGTAAACATGTGTCTCTGGGGGTAAAAAAAGTGTTCACGTGACTCCATTCTCACCTGCAGGGCTGGCCGCCAGGCACGGAGGTTATTGCACGCTATAGCTTTCAAGGAAATTCGGAGGAAGATCTGCCATTTCAAAAGTGGGAAGCTATGACCATCATCACACCGACGCGGGTAAGGGAATTAACTGTCTTCTGTTTCGAGATTACAATATCACTACAGTATCAGATCGTCAGTGGCTGTTATCAGTTGAATTTGATGTATTGTTTTATTAGACATGACAACTATTGGGAGCTTATCTAATCACAGTTCCGTGTTGTGTCTTCCGTGGTTTTCTTTCTTATAAAGTTTGTTGTTTGCATTTGTGTTGTGCTCTAGGAGAATCGATTATCAATTGAAATTGTTGACTTGCAGGACCCAAACTGGTATCGTGCACGGCGGGCAGACGGAAGAGAAGGGATGATTCCAGCAAACTACGTCCAGAAGCGGGGGGAAGTGAAGCTGAATGCGATGCCGTAAGGGTTTGAAATTTTATCCCGTTTTAATTTGTGTGGACTTAGAATACTTGCTGTCTCTAACTTGATATCTTTCTCAGATGGTTTCATGGCAAGATCACACGCGACCAGGCTGAGGATCTGCTACAACCGCGTGAAGATGGCCTCTTCCTCGTCCGCGAGAGCACTAACTTCCCTGGTGACTACACATTGTGTGTTGCATTCAGCAACAAAGTGGAGCACTATCGTGTCATCTACAGGGATAACAAGCTCACGATAGATGAGGAGGAATTTTTTGAAAATCTCACACAACTGGTCGAGGTGAGTAAACCAGTTATTGAGTAACTGTTCAAAAATCCCGTACTGCATTAAACGAGGGGGGTGGTGGGGGGGAGGTTCGCCACTTCCTCTGGTTCAGTAATTTTTTCCTGGTGGAAGGAGCCCACTGCCTCGTATACTTGCTCTTTTGGCATGTAACTATTTTTATGACCTATAGACAATATGTGGCTCGTCTTTTTCTTCCTTGTTGTTTCGTGGGAGCATTGTTATTGGTTATTTGCACGGAGCCAGTTATTATAGTGATGTTAAAAATTCCTTATTTCTACTTATTCTCCCTAAAACCCACTACAACCCTATATTATGGAATGAAAGTAGAACTAACTTCCTAAATTTTCATTTTCTTGCAGCATTACGAAAAAGATGCCGACGGGCTGTGTACGCAGCTCAAGCGGTCTGTTCCCAAGAAAGGTAACCTCGATTTCTCTGTGGACTCGAAAGCCTTTGAAATGGCTGGATGGGTCATCAACAAAAGTGAACTTAAACTTGGCGAGGTGATTGGCAAAGGGGAATTTGGAGGTAAGCCAGAATAATAGTAATAATAAAAGACAAAAAATTTGAAGTTGATAATACGAACAGAATTGCTACTGTGAGAATTCATCTTCAACTCGGTAAAAAACGGATTACAAGAATAGTTCCAACACTCAATCGCATAACTTCCGGAAACACAACCGTCGGTTTCGAAAAAACAACAAGAGCCAAGATATAAGGCGGGATGAGTTAAGTGTTTCCAAAACGCCTGACGAAGATAATTGGATTTGTAGACTATCGAACATTTGCGGAAAGATTTCTGTTCCCGGGAGTTATGGGATTGACTGTTGAAGCTATTCCTGTAATCAGTTTTTTACCGAGTTAACGATTTGAAGCTCAAGTGTTATGAAAACCTAATAAAAGTACAACAGAATAAAAATCTATTTGTTTACTAGATGTTGTTTTGGGACATCTACGAGGGAATAAAGTTGCCGTTAAAACTCTGAAAGATTCTAGCAAAACGGCTCAGCAGTTTCTGGCAGAAGCGTCTGTTATGACGTAAGATTATCCGTTTATTATTTAGTACGTCTGCTAAATTTAAATTTGAACACTGATTTCTCAAACTTGATTACAGTGCGTTGCGGCACCCCAACTTAGTCCAGATGATTGGCGTAGTATTTGACTGGCCATCCGTCTGTCTTGTAACGGAATTCATGGGCAAAGGAAGCCTTGTTGACTACTTACGTTCCCGTGGCAGGCTGCACGTAACAAAACGGGACCACATCAACTTCGCTACGTGAGTAACTGAAATAAATTTCTGAGTTATGCTTGCTTACGAAATAGATTTGACATCACGTCACTGGAGAATGACACACTTTCAAATTTCACTTCAGCACACCCATTTTTCTACAAATTGTCTACAATCAATGCACAAAATGTGAAATTTGAGGCAGCCGATGTGTATTCTTCAGGCTACTTTGAACTTTTAGAAACGTCGAGAACTACATCAGCGCTCTTGGCAGGTGTTTCCAAATTTGGCACTGCCTTCCACTTTGTTGAACCTACATTTGAAAGTGTGTTATTCTGTAGCTCTGTGATGTCAAGCTTGCTTACAGTAGATATATTTACATTTTCGTGTAATTATAATTCGACCTATTTTTTAAAAAATTGATTAATTCACTAAACTGATTAAGTAAGGGAGAGTTTTTTTTTCATTGTTTTATTGAGGATTTTTTCTGGTTTTCGTTCGTAAATAATTAAGTTCAAGGTTGACTGCTAGGTTCTTGAGGGAATTAAGGCAAGCACAGATGAGTGGTCAGGACCCTGGTCTTGATTTTGTGAGATAAAATCGTGTCATCGACCTAACAACAAGCTGAACTTTAAAAAAAAAACCTCTGAATACAGTCTACAGATGATGATGTTTTTTTTTAAGTTACTTAGAACACGACACAATTCTATCTAGTGCTAGCAGTTTCCGTGTAATTTGCTAAACGTTTGAACGACCTAATTAAACGTTCGGTTAACCGAAAACCGTGAAAAATCGAACGGTAATAATAACAACGCAACAAACTAAGACAAAAAAAAATGTCAACATAAAATTCAATAACTACGTTTACTAATTTAATTTAAAAAAATTTAAGCAACACGAATCACACGTTAAGTAAACAAATCGTAATTATTCTGAAACAAAACAAATGTTAAACAATAGCCTAAATTAAAAAAAATAAAATAAGCAGGAATCGCGGGAAATCCTCACACATTTGCGATTGTTTTACGATCTTGGATCAGTTGGCACGCTTTGGAATTTAGCTTTGTTAACCATCCAGTGGTTAGTTGTTTTGAACAATTTGTAGACAATTGTTTAAAAAAAAAGTTTTAATTGTTTAATTGGCTTACGTGGTGATAATATTTCATCCATTCTGCAGTGTCCCGCTACGTTTACGGTGAGCGCGGTTAAAACCCGTCGCGACTTAAACCTAACCGAAGCTGGTTTCGATTTCACCACAAAACCGGAAGTTCAGGTTTTACAGCTGCTGAACAAGTTGGATGCAGCGAAAGCAGCTAATATTCTGATAGTTTTAACGTTAACTACCAAATAAAGTCCCAAAATAACGTTTATTGAATTAAAACTTTGTGCTGTTGTGAGGTAAATAATCAGATTCGGTTAATCGTTTAGCAATATAGAAAAACGTATACACGTAAATTTTCGTTTAAACGTTTAAACGGATAACCGTTATAGCACTAATTCTATCTCGCAATCACATGGCTGGAAGACAACGGTCTTGACGAATCAGCTGTGCTTGGCCAATGTGGACAATATGGTGCCAATAGTGCCAATGTGACAATAGTCTCTTAGACTGTCACCTGAGGAAGACAACCAGTGCAAGTGTTGTCGAAAATTTGCATGTTTTAGTGGAAGCTTGAACAATTTTGGTTGTGCATGTTGAACTGTGGATCTTGGATTTGCAGTAAGTATTTTTGTGATTGTGAGTATCAACCAAAGTAAAACATCCGAACCTTTTGTTTTTCAAATTGGCTGCCAAGTATATATTTTGTTGTACTAATATGAAAACGTTTCGATGGATGCTAAAATTTATATGAAGCATATCTGAAATGCGATATGTTGTTATAGAGCAGTGACATAATGTAGTATTATTGTGTATAACTCTATGGTGGAGCCAGTTACTGGGTTAGCTGCAAGGAGCACTGGAGGGAGAAAGGAAGATCGTCTTATTGAAGCCAATGCTATTAGACTGGATTTCTTAAGCCCATAACGCGCGATTTTTGTTGTTGGAGAAAACAACGTTCTTTTAAGCCTAAGAAATCCGCTCTCAAAGCACTGTCTTGACTAGAAGTGCCGTTTTTTCCGTTACATTTTAATCTAATGCACCTTGTAGCTATTACCTCCAAATGGTATTTCGTAGCCAATATGACGTCACTTGACACTGCTCTATATGATCAAGGGTTGCCTAACTGCCTCAAGATGCGGCAACTGGCAAAAACCAAAACCCTATTCCCCACCCACCCACTTCACACACATCCAGAAATTGAGTGTATAATATAAAGATGCTTAGTAAAATGTTGTAAATCACTTTATACAAAGCTAAAAAAGTCAGATCGTGTAAATACAGTAACGTTTATGTTTAGCCACGTTTTAAATTTTTTTTTCCGAAAAAGTTGCTAAAAGTGTTTTTTCGGCATATTTTCCTCATCGTTCTGCCTCCACTGATAATCTGCGGTGTTATAACACTGAACCATACTAACAATTTGTTTCAAATGGTTTTTATGCGTGAATGAAATTGTAGCTGTTACTGTGTGTTTAGTCTGTATGTATTTTCTGCAGTGATACTTGTGCGGGTATGGCTTACTTGGAATCCAAAAAGGTGGTCCATCGAGATCTAGCAGCAAGGAATGTTCTCATTTCGGATGAGTGTACTGCTAAGGTAAAAGTCATTCTTTCAAGGTAGGTCATTTATGATTTTCTGGAATAGTCTGTACAACAATCCTTAATTGCCTTTCAGGTATCTGACTTTGGGCTTGCACGGGATGAGTCATTTAACCAGGAAGGTGGCAAGTTCCCCATTAAATGGACAGCGCCTGAAGCCCTGCGGCATAGTGTGAGTAGAATCGCATTTCTCTTTTAATTCTGAACGCAGCACGTAGTGAAGACTGTCATTGAAACCTAGAAGGAAAACAAATTCAAGGCCAAATTATGTTACCTACCTGTAAAGATGACGCAGTTCGTTGAAATTTTGATGATAGTTTATACAAGGCACGAAGCAATTGCTCGGTAAGGCTGCACCGATACTGGATCGGATCAGTTACCAATATTTGTGATATCGCTATCGGGTTGATGTTGGCAACTTTTGCTGAAATATTAATAACTCGGGAACCATTCGAGATTAAGATATCTGGTTTGTGGCATTTTGCTCAGGAAATCACTGATTGTCTTCCTAGCTGTCTTTTAACTGTTGGTACCATTTAAAAGAAAATTTTAGTTTAATACTTATTGGGCTTTTGAAAAAAACTACACCATTGTTAAAAAATAGGGGTTAAATTTTGGATTTCTGTATTGGTACCGCATTGGTAAAATTATTAAAACTGGGTTGGTATCAGAAAGGTAAAGTTAGTTTCGGTGCTGCCTTACTGTTCAGTACTGATACTCAGATCAGTTTGGCTCGAGGTATTGATCAAACGGGTTTTTTTCTCGAAAAAATTGAATGATTCTATAAATTGAAGGAATCGTGCTGTTCTGTCCCATGAGGATGTTAGTAGAATTGAGCCCCATACAAGCAGTGTATTCTGCTTTTTAGCTTGTTGATGCCAGTCTGGTTTTGTGCTTGTTAAATTGTTTTAGACAGATTTTTTTTCAAATTCTTACCTTTAAAAATGCTGTATCGTCTTATACTCTTGTCCAAATCCTCAGTCAAATTTTGACCGATCTGACGTTTCGTTGCACCGCTAAAACCATGTTTTTTATAGTGCTTTCTAATGATAGAAATCCCAAGCGAACTGCTGATATCTTTTAAAAATTATTTGGCAATAACCAAACTATGTGTACAAAATAGATTCAATAAGTGCTCCAAAATCAAAGAAGTTACTGAAAATATTGGCTTCGAATCAGATACAAAGTGAACTTATTCCAGTGAACTAATGAATATAATACCTGAACATTAGTAGCATTACCACATCCTTATGAAAGCCAAGTGAAACCACAAAACCGGAAGTCGTCATATACTGTGGCCGTTAGAAGACATCGTGAAACTTAATGCCCACTTAATTTTTTGGTGAAGACAGATTACATTACAAACAAGAACTGCAAACGTTCACCATTTTCAGAAGAAAAATAAAACAAATCCAAACCGGAAAAAGTCTGCATATTGTGCGCCAAACAGTAGTCGCTTTCAAATAAGAAGCTCGCTCAAACTGTCATCGTGCACATCACTGATCGCTGCATTTTGTCTGGGGGTGATGCCTCGCTACTTTTTAGCGAGTCCTTGGGCCAAGTCTGGTCTAATAAGCTGCCCGATATTATAGTAATATGGGTTAGCAACTTTTAGCAGAGGTTCCTGAATGGCATTCACTCGTGGACTATCAAGTGGGAGTCATTTAGAGTGTTGGATGTGAGCAAGACAGAGGTATTGATCAAGGTAGTCTTGGTGGTCTGTGCGTTAAAAGTTTTTACGAACCTTGTGAAAGTTCTCTTATAATCTTGGCTATTTATTTAAAAATGTCACATCGCTTACTTTGAAAATTTGAGTTTGCGTTTACGTCTTGTACGCTTAGATTTCAAAGGAAAGGATATTCACCGTTCCACTATCCTTGCAAATTTTTGACAGTCTGGTTTTTCTGGAGTTGGAGGGGCTCAGTTGATGTGGTAGCCTGACGAAGACAGTCTTCTGACTCTTTTGAGCCCCTCCAAATCCAAAAAACCAGACTGTTGAAAATTTACAAGGATATTGGAACATTGAATATCCTTTCCTTTGAAAGCTAAACGAACATGACTTAACCCATAACCGCCTGAAAAAAACTTTCAGACCCCTTTTTTTAGAGTCTATGTGGTACTTGGGTCGGTTCTCAGATTCGAACCAGCATTCTTTTGGCTTGGAGCCGGCGACGCTGACCATTGGGCTGTGATTACCCGCTTTTCTCGGGTCCCTGGGGCCCCCTCACAAAGCTCGTGCTGGGACAAAGTTTTTCGCTGTTATATGTTGAAGATGTACGTTCATATCTAGGCGGTTATGGGTTAGCTGAGGGTTGAGAAAATGCTTGCTTGCAACCAATAACCCATAACCGCCTGAAAAACGTTCAGACCCCTTTTTTTAGAGTCCATGAGGTACTTGGGTCGGTTCTAGGATTCAAACCGGCATTCTCTGGGTTTGGAGCTGGCGATGCTGACCACTGGGCTATGATTGCCCGCTCTGCTCGGGGTCCCCAGGGCCCCCTTACAAGGCTCGTGCTGGGACTTAGTTTTTCGCTGTTATACGTTGAAGGTGTATGTTCGTATCTAGGCGGTTATGGGTTAAACTTGGCCATATATGATTATGCCTTTGGAATTTAAAGAGCCCAGAAATAAGGTTTGTCTTATATTTGAACCATCTTACATTTGGAGCAATAAGGGTCGCAAATAGTTTTGTCTTCAAATCATGCCCTGTTTTGAGATTAATTATCTAACATTTTAACTTTTTTCCCCTAATGCATTGGTATCAGGCAGCATCAAGAAGCTCTAAGAACGTATTCTCACACTATTGTGAAGTTCGGAATCTGCACCAAAAATGTTTTGTCAAACAATATCGTATTCAAAGCTTTGTTTTAGCAAGTATGTGAAACATTTAGCACTAAGTAGACAGTCTTGCTGCCACCAAGACATTTACTGTTGCTGGGCATTCTTGCCCATTTTATGACTCACGCCAATTGACATAGTGAGCTAAGTCCTGGTTAACTCAACAACTTAGTATTTTATTCTACGGGGAAAACCCTAATTCTAAGTAGAACACTAGCCGGAATCCAATTGACTTTCAGGTATATGAAGAGTAGGCTTTGGTTATCTCTATGCTTGTTTTACATTTTTGTGTCCAACTCTAAAATAAGGCTTGAAGCTTGATTTGCATACTTTAGAAAAGTTAATGCTACTTACATGCTACCGTACTTATAAGCATGGTTGATCGAAACTTTACTTCAATTATTTGTTGTAATTTTAACCATAACAATAATTTTGTTTCTAGAAATTTTCTAATAAATCCGACATGTGGAGCTTTGGCATTCTACTTTGGGAAATCTACTCCTTTGGAAGAGTCCCGTACCCACGAATTGTAAGTGGTACAATGTTCTCTTCATTTGAGGTAGGTTTTGTTACAAAATTCTGAAAACTTCATTTAACTTTTTACAGCCCTTGTCTGATGTGGTGAAGCACGTAGAGAAAGGGTATCGAATGGAAGCCCCCGAAGGCTGTCCCCCTGAGGTATATGAAATCATGCGCCTGGCATGGGACCTAGACCCCAATCGACGACCTTCCTTTGAGGAAGTGCTCAAACGTCTGGAACCAATCCGCTCTGCTACGGTCTGAAGTCACAACCTCAGGTATTGTTCCTAAAACTTTAAAAGTGTTAAATTGTTTTGGGCTGAAGAAATATGCATAGATAAGCCATACAATGACTTAGTTGATTGTCAAGTTTCAGTGGGAAAGAAAAATCAGTATTCTAAATATAACAATTTCTGGGTTTAAAATGTCAACCTATTCTACATCACAACCGTCCTACTAGCATAGAAATAAGTGCCAGGGCCAGTAAAGTGGAAGATTGCTAGTTGGCACCCAAGTCTAGTACAGGCTGCGCACATTTTTTTCCATATCTTAATTTCCCTTCTTATTTGCCAAGTGAATTACTGGAAGTAATTTAGTCGGGGGACGTAACTTGAGAATGAAGTTCAAACATGCTTATGACTTGTTCAACTCTTGCTGTAGCCTAGTGTCTTATTGTAAATTCAAGAAAATTTGTGTATAAGGCACAAAGGCATTTAATTAATACCTCAAGCCTAATCACAGCAAAAAAACATAAGAAACCAGGAGCTTTCGCCCAGTCTTACTAGGCATTCTCAACTGCAACCCTTTCAAACTTGGCTCCTCCCACGGTTGCTAAGCAACAACAAACCATGCAGAGCAGCCTCCCCAGCAGCCAAGCACCTCACACACACCAAAATCCCTGCACACCTGGTACATCACGGTCAAACACCCTAGTTTATTGGGAATATTTAATTGTTTGAATTTTTATTTATTCCTGGGTGTTTGACCGTGTTGTACCAGGTGTGCAGGGATTTTGGTGTGTGTGAGGTGCTTGGCTGCTGGTGAGGCTGCTCTGCATGGTTTGTTGTTGCTTAGCAACAGTGGGAGGAGCCAAGTGTGAACGTCGTAGCAGTTGAGAATGCCTAGTAAGACTGGGCGAAAGCTCCTGGTTTTTTATGTTTTTTTGCTGTGATTAGGCTTGAGGTTTTAATTTCATAATTTCACAGTGAGTGTGGTTATTCACAAAGGCATTTCCATTTTTTTCACATTTTGTCTGAACCTTGAAGTAGGTTAGGATTTTCTTCATAAATTTCCGTAACGGTCCTTTTTGGATGTATTGTGCTAAACTAACATATAATCTCCCAAGTCAAAAAAAAAAAAATTATTTGGTTACCAAACACTGGTAATTGGCAATAACAGTGGTAGAGCGAAATCGTGATGAAACGTCAAAACGAGTAACACGCTATTATTTAACACTTACCACCTCCTACAGAAAACATCATACACTGTTCTGTTTAAATTTTCAAACTGTAACATTTAATTTTCTAGGCATCCTTGAGGACGATTTTCTGAGGAAGGAGAACGAACTTTCGTCAAAAATGTAAACACGATAGTGCATGGTGTATTCTGTAAGAGGTGGTAAAGTGTTAAATAAAATTCTGTTACACGTTTTCACGTTATTATGACAATTATTTGGTTCCAACACAACATTTAAAGTTTATTTTAGAGCTTTAAATGTTCTCGAATAATCAGTAGTTTCATCATACTGTTGTTATTTTTCAAAAACCGCACTGAAATCATTCCCAAAAAAGCTTAAAGCACGGATATACATTTCGAGCTGAATCAAAAATTCGTTTCTGGTCAAAACGTGATAACCGGAGAAAGGTGGGCTGGCTTATTTGCAAGTTGGGAAATTAAATAAAGGGCTGCTTGATTTCGCTTTACCTGGGCTAGTGACCAGACAAATTAAAAAAAAAGAAAGATCAATTAAGTAACGCTGGCGCGTGGCAGCTTACGCTCTCTGTTTGTGCCATGTCCCAATGTACAGAACTGTAGTATGTAGTGGTATTGCTCTACACCTTGTCTTGAATGAAGCCAATCTGCAACCTACAGCTCGGCCTAATGTAAGCAGAAAACTGATAAAATGTTGAAAATGGTAAGCTGAATACATTATTGCACTGTAAAAGAATGTACAGAACTTGAATGAATGTAAGATACGTATTCCTTTAATTTAAAGTTAATCACATTCAACAACATTCTTGACCACATATGCAGCAAGGTTTTTTAAACAGTGTTTCAACACTGTTCTATTATTTTGATGGTGGCACAGGAAAGGGGGGGAGGGTGCAAGGGGTCAGCTTCCCCCACCCATCCCCGATTCATACATAATGCTAAATAAATTCATCGAATAGGATAAAAGTGGCTTCCAGAATCCAGATAGAGCAGTGGACACCACTGCGGGGCTCTGCACGGACGGTAGCTACCTGCGCCTCCGCAGACCCACTAGTATGCTTTGTTCAACCCTGGCTGAGCTACTGTAGTTTGGTTAACAGAACTACACGCCTTTGGTGCTATATACTTTTAAAGAAATAGAGTCAATAGACACAAATCGCTTAAATAATATAAAGGGAAATTGGAAGTAAACCATCAGCGGACAAGTGGTCATATCGGTAAAGGCAGTACGGCAGTGATCTGAAGGTACACTGGTAGAATGTTCATCTGTGTGGTACGTGGTAGTCGCCTAATTTTTCTGATAATATCATCACATTGCCGTAGTAAGAGTTATACTGGTTACTCTTTTTTCCCGTATACTGGTTCGCCGGTTCATATCACGTCACTTGAATATAACATAGTGCATAAAGGTGGTTTACTGGACTCTTATTCTAGTGGATGATTTTCGCTGATGGCTTATTTCCAATTTTCTGTTATATATTTTTGTTAGAATATCATATTATAGTTATTTTATTGAACATGCTTTC
>JAHWFP010044865.1:440-11310 GCA_023313725.1 Lithobius niger | reverse complement strand
TCAAAATGATGCCAACCTGTTGGATCCTGTCCTGACCTTCAATCCCAAAGCAAATTAAGTTGTTCAGATTTCTTTGTCGCTGGCCAATCTCCGCACATATTTCGTTGAAATCCAAATCAGGAGTGAAATTTGATCTTCCTGGAAGTAATTCTACCTTCTCTTTAAGTGAGGCAATTGCGTCGTCATGCTCGACCAATTTAAGATTTATATCAGAAATCTGAACAGCCTGTGCGTCTAGGGTCTTTTTAATATCTATTAAAAGGTCGTTTGACTTGTCTACTTGACTTCTAATATGACTCACATCTGCATATAATTTGGACAAATTTACTCGACATAGCTTACAGAACCATGGAACTGCGTCTTCTTGCTGTGTCGTTATTTGATTCGCCGTTGTGATCCCTGCAGCATCCTTTTTCCTCACTTACTTGGCTCACCAGCGGCTGCCAAACTGCTGACTTTAAAAACGACGGGAAAGTTTCTCAGCGGCAAGCGGCTTGAATTAAAAAACGGGAAAGCTTGCCTTGCTTCCAAGTGACTCGCAAGCCGCTGACTTTAAAAACATCCCTATACTCGCTATCGCTCGCTTGCTCGCTGCACTCGCGGGGTGGCGTGAGTGTTCCGGCATGTTCGCGCTTCCTGTGCCTACCCCCTGTTGTTAAGAGAGCCTTGCTGAAGGTGAGTTTTTCTTGCGGTACAACCAAACAGAGCAAACCAAACGCACCACTGTTGGTGAAAGTTTGGCTCATTCCCTGCTAATATCCGTATTGATGCGGGTTGATTGACGTCACCATCGTCAGCGATGAATCTGTTTCGTCAAAACTGTTATCTCGCGCATGCTCAAACCTCCACCCCAGTAAACCACCTCCCCGAGATGTTCGCAATTTGGCATTGCTCTCGCCTGGTCACATCTATTAGCCAATCCTGGTCAAATCCGTTAGCCAGGTTTGGTCGTGGTGAAGATATGATGTATCGAATACTCTGCTGAGCTTGTTAAGCTGTGTTGTAGTTTAGGAAGGTATTGAACGGCTGACGCAACATCACTGCGCAAGCGCAACGTTTGGAGCCAGACAGTTTGGAGCCAAACTGTCCCTAACAGTTCGCTCTATTCGGTGTTTTAGGAAGGTACTGTTGGTGAGCTTGTGACCAAGTTCCAGCAACTATATCCTGGTTCCTGTGGTTGATTTGATTTGATTTTTTTGAAGCTTACATGTCTATTACACCAAGCGCTCAATCTAACCTGCATAACCTATTTAAAACTATACACTTTCAACTACTGGCACCAAACGCCACCAGCACACCAAGTGGCCCAATTCAACTCTTCAGACAATGAAGACAGCCATTATCATCATCATCATCAACCTTATACAATAACTACCACTAAAAAAAGTACTGGGAACAACAGGAACCCCCCGGAGGTTAAAACCCCAAGGTCCTGTGCAGGGGACCTACACCTAGCACCGAGTGTGGGGAGACGCGGAGGGCTATGTGAACCGGGTCGACCCCAACATTGTCAGCAACGCGCCACTGAGTAGCCCAAAGTGGGTGCTCCAAAAATATGGCGATTTAGAACGCTGCTAGCCATTCTCATTCCACTAGGCAGTGTCGTCAATTGCACTACGAAATTCATCATACTGAACTCAGCAAACGATCATTGATAGGCAGAGTGGTCCCAGCCTGAAATCAGATTCCAACTTGCATTAAGGCTGCTGGCACTTTTCACTCATTATGGGAGAAACTGTTTGTATACACATTAGAAAATGCTCCTACTGTTATGCATTAAAAGAATAATTGTACTGAAATTATCAGATTATCTCCATGTTCCCTGGTCTATCTCTCTCTCTCGCTTCTTATTCTTTTGACTTCCCAACCGCTTTTGTCCTTTGTCTGCCTGTCTTTTGTCCCGTCTTCCTCGTCTGACTTCATTGTTTTAAATTGTTCGTTTGTCTTGTTGTGACTTTATTGGATGTCGTGTTCGAAAATTTATATAAATTAATTAAATAAATATGTACTGCTTACTGGCATAAACAAGACTTCGGTCTTATCGGGCATTTATCGGGTAATTCTATTGTGAATAAAGCTGTTCTTCTTTTTCTTCTTAAATGACGAAGTCTCTTACCACCACACATGCGCAGGACTGAACAAGCGCCCTGAGCTGGCATGCCCAGTCCAAAGTCTGGAGAGCAGTCTGCATCACGATGGGAGAAACTGTCAAGAGACCTAAGGTAGGCCGTGGACAGGTGCAAGGTGCAATTCATACAAACACCTGCCCACCGGACTGCCAGACCACTCTGCAGCATTGTATTGTATTGTATTGAACCTGGGCCGAAGCCATGTGCCCACATCAAAATTACAATGAACATATACACTTCAAATCACACAGGAACCGATGGGCAAGGCGAAAAACAAAGGTGGGGAAGCATGGGAGGGGGGGGGGGGACAGAAGAGCCTGAAGAGCCTACGGTCTCACACCCGTCTGTCGGACGAAACGCAAATGCTCTCACAATGCATGACCGGAAGCACTGGACAAAAGACTCCGTATCGAGGGGTGCGAACAGTCGCTAGGAAGAAGTATGTTCCGCTGCCACGTTGCACTCAAGTAGGTAAAGTTTGCGTGTGAAGTCAGTCCGGAAGACATTGCAGATCGAGGACTCAGCCCACCCTAGATGAAACTGGTGAACGCGTAGTTGAGTATGGCCAGTGCGGAGTCGTGACAAAACCTGGGCATCAGCCTTTACAAAGGCATCCAGGACTGAGGACCTGAGACACGTCAGTTGAACCTGGAATAGACCACGCCCTGTAACTGCCTGCATTACGCCACTCCTCCTCCCGGAGATCAAAAGTTAAGAACAGCCAGTTGGTTGGTTAGCCAATCCTGGTCAAATCCATTAGCCAGGTCTGGTCGCGGTAAAGGTATGACGTATCGAATACTCTGCTAAGCTTGTTGAGCTGTGTTGTAGTTTAGGAAGGTACTGAACGACTGACATAACATCACTGCGCACGCGCGACGTCAAGTTTGGAGCCAAACTTTCTCTAACGGTGGTGCATTCTGTTCTGTGCTTTAGGAAGGTACTGACAGTTTTCGTGTGGTTTTGTTTTGTTTCTAACATTTTTGTTTTTCGTAATCAATGCCTTTATTAGATCTTTATTTAGTGGTTAACCGCAGTAAACCGCGTTCAGGTCAGGTCGGGTTTTCTTATAGCACACATTTGCGGGTTCGGGGTGGCTCGGATATCAGTTCAGACGTTGCGGTGCCTTGCAGGTCGGTTCCAGTTTCCGTAAATGCGGGCAATTTCGGTTCCTCAAAATTGGACCCGCGCCCACTTCTAGGTTACACCCTATCTCAAAAGCGACCGGGTGGAAGCATCGCAGAGACCGGAAACAACGCCTCAGAACGCCGATACTTGCCAACGAGTCGATGAGTACACAGAACTTAGGAACCTGCATATCTGTGCCACCGTCCAGTGCCACAGAAATAGCAGCAAGTTTCCCACGAAGGGGCCATGGGGAGCGGCTGAAGAGACAACCGTACACCACAATTCGGCCCAAGGGGCCCGACCTGACCCTCTCAAGTGCACACAGAGAGATTCTAGAAAACAGCGCCATGGCTGAAAGGCGACAAGACGTTCGCAGCTTCCTGTGGTTGGTAATGCCACACAAATTATAGCTACACTAGAGGCTGTGCTATATGGACGTGCAAGCCACGCAAAGTATATGATTGTGGGGCAAAAACTGTCCCACGCATTTGCATTGAAATCGAAGTTCTGCCTGAAGTATGGCTGCAAACGCGCCGTTCAACCAAAAGCAAATGGGTTCAATGGAGGTTAGGTTCAATGAGAGGCGCCACCCAGCGCTGACTGTTCAGAACTATGTACCACCACCACAAAGCCATTGGAGATAGTATCTGCCTTCCTTGCTTTGCTCCACTCCAGGTTGGTCAGCTTGTGTCGTACGGCCTGAGAACAGAAACAAATTGATATCTGAACAAACAGTACTTTCCTAAAGCACCGAACAGAGCGAACAGAACGCACCACTGTTACAGACAGTTTGGCTCCAAACTTGACGTCGCGCGTGCGCAGTAATGTTGCGTCAGCCGTTTAGTACACCGAAACTACAATACAGCTGAACAAGCTCAGGTAGAGTATTCAATACGTCATATTGTCACCGCGACCAGACCTGGCTAATGGATTTGACCAGGATTGGCTAATAGATGTGACCAGGCGAGAGCAATACCAAATTGTGAACCATCTCAGGGAGGTGGTTTGCTGGGGTGGAGGTTTGAGCATGCGCGAGGAAACGGTTTTGACGAAACAGATTCATCGCTGACGATGTTGACGTCAATCAAGCCGCATCAACACGGATATTAGCAGGGAATGAGCCAAATTGTCACCAACAGTGGTGCGTTTGGGTCGCTCTGTTAGTTTAGGTACCGCTTGTGTATGCGGAAGATCCCCTCAGTTGTGCGAGATCACGCAACTCAATTATTAGGTTTCGTTATTCTTCCTGTCTGTTTAAAAATTAATACGCACCTAAGTAAAATATGAATTTTCCAGCATGCAATTTCTTCACATTTCAATTCCTTTCGGTTCTCAGGCCGTACGATACTGGACGGCACCTGAAAAAGCACGAAGCTGAAGTGGAGCGAGGAACGCAACCACTCAGTACCTTCCTAAACCACCGAACAGAGCCAACAGAACGCATCACCATGGAGGAAGGAATTAGGTAGGAGGCGACACTGCTACAGTGAGCCGCTAATCCTCAAGGTCACGACTCGTGAGCTGCACGCACCTAGCGGCGGGAGTGATGAACCAACCTCCACAGCCGCCGAACGCTATGGAATCAGCATTATTTTTCGCAATAAGAAGCCTAGATTTGGCCGAATTATTGACCACAGCCTTAAAATACTATTTTAAAAGGCCATATTATTTATTACAAATGTTTAAAATACAGTTAGGGTAATAAAAACTTACAGATAATGATTCCAAAACTGGAAAAAAAAACACGAAAATGGACGAGTTTTTATTTGTTAGCTTGTTTACTCTTTTTTTTTTTAAACAATTTCAATGGCTAGTGGTCAATTGTGTAATGTCAGTAGCTCCTCTTTTCCCCCTCCTCACACACACACGGTAACAAACGAATATTAAAGTAGAAGGAGTTTGTTTACTCAGGTAATTACTTTTTCATTAAACATTACCTCTTATAGGAATAATGTGAACTCAATCTGATGCCATTTTTTCAAACTAATAAATGTACAGAGGGGAGCAAAAAGTTTGGTCTGCTAACAATGACTAAATAAACAATTAATAACTAGTGCATTGTTACGTACAATTAATTGCAATGGAACATAACAATACTGCAAATCCCCTCTGTACTTTTATCCTTTTATACTATAAACGTTTAGCCTATTGTAAAAGTATGTTTTTTTTTTTAGATTTTTTTTATTAAACCAACTTGTGAATGGAATCAAACTATTTTTCATTATGTTTGATGTTTCGTACAAAAAAAAAAGCTACGTTTTTTTTTTTCCATTATTCTGCTTAAAATATGCAATGCTAGTAAACAAAAAAAATGTTTAACATTAAAAAAAAAGTGCCCTAGAACCGGTAAAAATTTGGGGTGTTCGTTCATGTGACATCATGGGTAGATAGGTTTGTGGTGACATCCATTGCTCCTTCACGGGTATGGGATATATTCTGGCTAATTCTGGACAATCTTTCGGCCCCGACGATAATCGGAGGTTTCCGGATCGAATCCCCGGGCTGGCACCTCCCTTTACCCGATTTCTTCTTCTCTAAAAATAATCTGGTAATGTTCAAAATTGAGCCGGTTCAGCCATACAAGCATTAATTGCTTCGGCTGACATAACGCTAGTCAAAATTAAAATAAAATTGAATATATTCTAATAATCTATTAAAAAAAATTCATGTGATAAACAGTTGTTTTTAAAATGAACAGTGAATATGAACTAAAAAGTTCCATAGTGGGGCTGAATTTGAGGCAATTTTGTTTTTATTAAAATCTTCAGTAAAAAAAGCAATAAATAAACAAACCATATAATTAACAACAAAAATCTTATTTGCTGCAGTATGTGACAACTCCATAAGCGAACATCTTTAAGAACAGGGAAAATACATTTTAAAGAAAATATTACATATGTTTGTGTATCACAAAAAATAACATGTCTTGTGCATCACACAAAAAAACATGTGTTGTGTTTACAACACATGTGTTGTGTATTACAAAGTCGAATGTTATTTAAAGAAGACAGCATTACAGAAAATTATTTAAATTAAAAAAAATTTTTATGCATATCAAGGCTTAAAAAAAATTAACAAAAAGGAAGCAATAGCCATCCGATTCCAATTTGTTTAAGAATGGAATGAATGATTGTACTTTTTAATCTTAAAATTTTATCTCGGTGCACATCATCACCTTTCGAAATATGCAGTCAGTAGTACCAGAACAGGTAAGCCTAGTTGTACATACATCATAACGAATTTAACTTTTATAATTGCATTTTTATTGTTGTGTTAATACTGTATGTAAATGAGTGCTTAATAACTGGCTGTCCTCTTCTTTATTAAAATAGAAAATCGCTGGAAGTAATATTAAGGAAAATTGAAAATTAGCCAACAGTCAACTATATGTTATTTCTTGTGTATGATTTTCGCTGTTGGCTAATTTCCAGTTTTCCTCTTCTTTATTAGGCTTATTCAAAAATAGTTTGCTGAAAAAATTACTGTTTTATTTTTAAATGGAAAATATTTAAGAACACATTACAAGTCTAAATGTGGCAGAAATCATTCACCACCAGTGTTATTCCAATGAAAAGATAATTTTTTTTTAAATGACACACTGAAAAAAAAATAATAAAGTTGTCTTTTATTTGGGGAATTTCAAAAAAGAGATTCCAATTTTTTTTCGATCTACATTTGCTGTATTTAATAGTGGGAAATACTGTTCCTCCAGCGAAATTACGGCACCCGACATTGATGATGATGATGATGATGATGATGCTATGGGCTTCCCTTTTGTAACAGAGTGCGGCCAAATCCGCAATGCCCTCCCGTCCACAGAAAACCAACCAAAACAACCTCAACCCACTCCCCCTAATCCATACCCCTCCTATTCCACCATCCCAAGAGCACCCTCTTCCCCCTCCCCACTCCTCTCCCCTCCTCCCTCCACCCAAGGAGCCATCTTACAGCCTCCTCCCCCCCCCCATTCATCTCTACCTCTGAGGTCCTCCAAACCCCGGCACTCAATTAACACATGCTCCAACGTCTCGTCCACCTCCCCGCATATCCCACAAGTCGTATCCTCATCTTCCCCACCAGCCCTCCACATCAAATCCCTGGTATCCAGTGAGCCCGCCCTAGCCCTAAAGAACAGAACACTCCCCCAATCCCCCAGATACCATTTCTCCCACCCCATCCTCCTTTTCTCCTCACGATACCTCGACGTAGTCGACTTTTTTTCCATATCACGAGTCCACTTCTCCACCTCCACATCTTTAATCCCCTTCCTCCTGCCCCTTCTACCCCCAATTCCTCCCCCTCCCACCCGAACAAACTTCCCCGCCAGCCTTCTCGTCGCCTCCACCCATTTAGTACTGCACCATCTCGTCACATACTCATACACAGTACGCACAATGGCACCCTCCTCCATCTCCCTAACCCTCGTATCAAACTCAATCTTCGCCACCACCTCCCTCGACTCAAAACCAGACCACCCCATTTCTCCGGTCACCACCTCTCCAGCAGTAAACCGATTAGCTCCCAACGCCCACCTCCCCAACTCCCCTTGGTAGCGCTCCATCTGCCTCCAACACTCCCTACCATACACCAACACTCCTCCAGCAAACATCACACCCGGGACCGCCACACCCTTCCAGAGCACCCGAGCAATCTCATACCTATTATATCCCCAAAGAGCAACTTTCTTAATCATGCCCTTGACCCTTCCCGCTTTACACCTCACCTTCTTTTCCATCAACTCCAGGAAGTTCGGCTTCACACACAACATCACCCCCAGATACTCGTACTCCTTCACCCTCCTCACCTGCACCTTTCCCATCCTCAAGATCTCTTCTCCTCCCCCTCCATCTGCCCACTGGTCTTCCCCCCTACCAAAAATCATGTAACCGGATTTCTCGCTGCTGAACTCCATCCTCCTATCTACTCCCCACTCTGCACAGACATTAAGCAGCTGCTCAAGCCCCTCCTTCCCCTCTTCCAGTACCCCAATATCATCCGCAAACGTCAGCACTGCAGTACGGACTCCCTCCTCCCCCGCCTTCCCCCAACTAAAACCCCTACCCGACTCTATCAACATCTTCTCCAACCCTCTCAAAAAAACCAGGAAAAGCAAAGGAGACATCGGGCACCCCTGCCTTAACCCCCTCTTACTAACAACCCAGTCAGACTGTACCCCTCCCCACGAGGCCACATACATTCCCCCCTCATAAATCCTCTCAAGAAGACTGATAAATCCCTCCTCCACTCCTAAAATCCGAAGCTCCCTCCACAGCATCCCCCATCTAACCCCATCATAAGCCTTGGCAATATCCAGAAAGGCCACCCACAAGCTTCTCCTTTCCTTCCTCGCAACCTCAATTGCCTGTGTCACCACAAAAAGATTGTCCTCAACTCTCCTCCCCTTTCTAAACCCATTCTGTACATCTCCCAGCTCCCCTCTCCCTTCAAGGTCTGTCCTCAACCTACTCGTAAGAATACGCATAAACACCTTATAAACCGCACTCGTAATGGCCACCGGCCTATAGTTCTCAATCCTACCTCTATCTTTCCCCTTACCCTTATATACAAAGTGAATCCTCACCTTCTTCCAGCTCTCCGGAACCACTCCCCCTTGCAGGATCGCATTCATATCCCTAATCAGCCTTCTCCTACCCTTGACACCCAGACCCTTCACAAGCTCACCCACCATATCATCTTCCCCCGCAGCTTTCCCCTCTCTCACGAAGGTCAGGGCTTCCTCAAATTCTCCCACCGTAATATCTTCAAGCACATTTCCCACCTCCCCCTCCCTCACCTTTACCCCCACCTCCTCCTCCCCAATCTCACATAGCTCCCTCAATACTGCAGTCAACATATTTCGAACATTCCCCACGTCTTCACCATCATCCCCTCCTCTCCCTCCATCCTCAACCCGGACCTTCTCCTTCACAAACCTCCAGAACTTCTTCCCCGCTTCCCTCCCTCCCCTCGCCACTTCCCTAGCCAGTTTCAAGTTAAATTCCCCGATCTTCCTAGCCACCACTTCCCCTGCCTCCTTCTTACAAGCCAAATAATCCTTCCAGCATCTTGCACTTTCCCCATCATCAACTCTCCCAACTCCTCTCCTCCATATCCTACAGGCCTCCTTTCTCCTCTGAATAGCCCCCTTCACTTCTACATCCCACCATCCCTTTCCCCTACCCACCCCCCGTGTCCCCTTCCCAAGATGTTTCTCCGCGACCTTAAGCATCTCAGTCTCCCAAACATTGTATCCCTCCTCCCACCCTTCCACCTTCTTCTCGACCTCAGCACCAAAAAAATCGAGCAACTTCAGATCCCTGACTGCCCATCTCTTCCTACACTCCCTCCCCTCCCTCTGCGGAAAAACTCCCCTCCGCCATAGCCGCCATGGTTCATCACTCCCGCCACCAGGTGCGCTACAAGGTTAATTAAATATATATATCTTTTACAAGGTTGTTCCGTCCCGACCTCATTAACGCGCTCCGCCTACCATGACGTTGCTCGTGACGTCACTGTACTGCCAGCTGATCGCGGAGATGGCCAACAGCACAGGCGGCAGACGTAAACATTGCACGATGTATCTCGCTAGCAACGTTCATGAGAGAAAATAATTTTTCGTATTATTATTTTTTAACGTTATGAGTAGATTATAGATTACAGTGAATGTGAAGACGAAAAAAATAAGCTTTTGAATTAATAAAGTGTGCCAACGAAGCAGTAGATCGTGCGCTTGTTTTCGGATATTTTGAAAATACTGCAGTCGGCCGAAATTCGCTCTTGTCTAACGTGCGTGCGTGTAATGAAACGACGGGGTAATAACTTGTCAATGAATTTGTATTTCGGAACGGACCAAGGATATAATAATATTACGATGTCTGTAAACGGAAAACGAGCGCTGTAATTGTGTAGTGTGAATAAACTGCCAACAACCGTAAATATTTTTGCTGTACTGCAATAATTATGGTCCTGCATTGCACAACGGGTGTTAGGCTTTGGTGGGGGACTGGGGCGGGGAAGTGGGGGCGAGGGGAAGAGATAAATCCCCCCCCCCAATTACCTGAGATCGTAAATAAAAACGGGAACACAACCATCTACCCACCCCACTCACACAAAGACCCGAGACAGTAAATAACTATAGGGATTGTCGTAATCTTTAAAAAAACCGTAACGTTAGGTGTATAATTATAGTGTGCGAGGGGGGGGGGGGGGGGTGGTAAGGGGATGGCTTACCGCATTAGCTGATTACCCTACTATACCTGGGATATTATTTTTAATTCATTATGATCCCGCTCCCCCCCGTCCCGTCCCCCCAATAAATTTCCTGAATGCGCCACAGCGCAATACACCGCAGCACATCATAGCCAACAAACAGAGCAAAGGAAAACGGAGGAAAAAAAGGATAAAAAAGAAACAAAGGAAACAAACTGTGAAGCCCAATTCGGCCAATAGTTACCATTATATGACCCAATTGTCTTAGAATATTAATTGAACAAAAAATAATACAAATTTTTAAAAACCAAAGGGAAAAATAAATAGGCAGATAAACGTCATAACAAAATCTAATCTAACCTTTAATAAAAACACCTCACAACAAATTTAAAATCAATTCTCTATTC
>JAHWFP010044840.1:121-28388 GCA_023313725.1 Lithobius niger | reverse complement strand
TTGGCGAATGTTTTGGTGTGTTGATATCACTCCTTTGAAGGGCCGAACCACTCGGAACTTGACGGCCCCTTTTACCAGTTTTGGTTTTGATATGATTGCACTATCTCTTTTAAAACGCACGGATTTGTGTTTTGTTCAGTTTGGCATTGTTGCATAAAAACAATATGAAACAATCGATTTGGTTGTTTAGAGGCTCTAGCTCCTGAACCACTTGACCAATTAGAAGAGGCCTTATTAAAAGGTCACATCTCCCGAGCAATACCAGTAAAATGAGCTAAGAACAAGCTTTATTCACCGTATGGAAGAATTTATTTTCGTCTTACAAAAAAAAGCGTTACTAGTAGCCAGTAGTAGTTTGGCAAATATCACCGTTATTCATATTCACGTCGTTTTTTCAACAAGAAAACGCTCAGCTGTGTCATTAACAGTGACTTTTATGTTGCCTGGCGATCAAAGTCTCCCGATTAAACAAGTTTCAGCCTTTTCTGTCGCATTGTTATTTTTCCTCACAGGCCTAAAAAAAGCCAAATTACCTTACCTACATGGTCGCCATGCTCATATTATATATATATTATCTGGATAGGTTACCGTTTTCATCTTGGCAGGCGACACACTAGCGTGTGTCTTGATTAAGCAAATATTAACGTTATGCACGTCGTTTTTTCAGCAAGAAAACGTTAAGCTATGTCACTAACAGTGACTTTTACGTTGTCAGGCGACCAAAGTCTCCCGATTAAACAAGTTTCAGCCTTTTCTATCGCATTATTATTTACCCTCAGATAGCTGAAAACAGCTAAACTACCTTAGCTGTAAAGTTACAACGTATCTAGTGGTCGCCATGTTCATATATATTTTATCTGGATAGGTGTTATCGTATATCATCTTTGCGGGCGACACACTTGCGTCTGTCTTGATTTCCAATAGTAAATAATATTGAATTTTTAAAAAAATTATTTTTAAAATGTTCAGTGTAGCCATGACGAACCAGGCTGTGTACTTCAGTGCGTCATGGCTACACCGAACGTAGGTTTACATTATTGTGTACTTTTTCCCAAAAAAATCTACATTCGTTCTTAAAAGAAAACAAAACCGAACTCTTTGAAGTTTAAGGTAACTTTGACTGAACCGAATTCAACACAAGAACAGGAACACAAACAAGCTTTCAGATACCACATTGTTCTGTAGTGTAATAGACCTAACTTTTTTTAAACTGCATAACCAACACATTTACGGTGTTTCATTCTATCAGTAAATAACAAAATAGGAGGTGGGAGTTCATACTTTTTTTAATAAGTCTGGAGGTCAAGCGAAATATGTAATTCCTAAAATTATTTAGCTCTTCCCCCCCCCCATCCCCCGTTCACAGATAGTGAGATTGTCTCCACCCTTATAACTGATTTTTGACGAATTTATTTCCTTCCTCTTGGTAATTTACTGTTGACTTTATAAATTGTTTTGTTGAAAAGACTTTTACTGCACGCATTGCAAACAACTTTTCGATAGAAAAAGTTGCTGAAAGTCGGATAAAAGCAGAAAGTTGGCAGGCCGGCCACAGTTTAAATTTCGTTAAAATTGTAAAATAATTTACTTTATTTGTCCCATTTTTCAATGATTATAATCCTTTAATGATTATAATCATTTCATGCACCTAACAGCCGCACCTTACAAGTAAAAAAAAAATAATAAATAAATCCTCGGTCCCAGCAACAAGCATGGTAAGCATCCCCGTTTCCAAACCAAGTGAATGCCGGTTCTAATCACATCACCAAAAAAAAATTCCGGAAATGTAATTTGGGCATGTTTGGGTCTTGGGTCAAGCATGTGTTTTTCTTTGCCCACGCTTATGGTCGACTTTCCACGTTTATGTATTAAGTCATATAGATGCAAACATTCTAGCATGGGTAGATAGGTTTCTAGCAGGATTCAAGTAAATAGTCATGCATAAATACACAAAGCTTACAAATTAGAAGATATATATTATCAAAATAAAGAAAGAAAGCACAAGGTAAAGGGTAAATGAAACAAGCAGTCTGCATTAAAGACTGGCATTGTGAGGATACACAATACACTAGTCTGAGAAAGAAAGAAAAGACAACTGCCCCGACTGGGACTCGAACCAGGACTTCCCGTTTACTAGCCAGGAGCTCTAACCACTGCAGCACTCCCGGGGTGGGTACTGGCTACAGGCTCCAGCCGAGCTAAGTAGCTGTTCAATCTTTTGCAGTGGTGGCCTAAAGGTCACAAACATGCATACAAGGTGGGAAAGCAACATTGCTTGTTGGCCTCCACATTACAAATAATGCAAGTAGTAAATAAATTCTTTCTTTATTTACTACTTGCATTATTTCTAGTGTGGAGGCCAAGAAGCAATGTTGCTTTCCATCCTTGTATGTATGTTTGTGATCTTTAGACTAGCTCTACCTGTACCGAAAGGAGCTAAATCCCAATGCACATACTTTTCGAAAATGATAAATGCCTCCGTCTCGACCTAGGTGCTGCTTCCCAGGCCGACGTACTGAACGCAGTCGTTAATGCTTTGTGTGAAAAGCTTTTGTCGAATCCTATGCCTGACCAAGAAATGCAATTATCCACGTCGGTCTCCTAATTATTTCAGAAGGCATGCTTTGCTTAATATCATTCGCTCAATTGGCTAGTACGTGCACTTTTTAACAACGTTCTCTTGCTCTGAGACATTGCTGTCAACCCGCCCCAACCCCCCCCCCCCCAATCTGAATGATTCGACAAAATTTCAGCTTCGGAACCTGCCAATACACGAAATGGACACACTGTTTCGTGGATTAATTCCAATCCTATCACCACATTTTGACATGTCAAGGAAACCAAAACCACACAACATCTTGAAACCCACTTTCGAGCAAAACAATCCACATCTGAAACTAGGCAACGGCGACACCATTCGCAGCCTACCAACAACAATTGTCGTAACGAAACCAATAACAACCAGTCCTTCCGTCCAAACCTGCCACGCCTCGCCCTTTCAACAAAACGAAAGGTCAATTTGGAAGAAACACCACTCCACACAGTGGCTACTCTTCACCAGGAGGGAAGTGTTCGTCACGAGAGGACAATGACGCCATATACCCGTCCATGTTTCCAGTAGGTGCTCACATACGTCACTTCTTGCCAGCTTGGAAGGACCTGACATCCAATCAACTGAATCTCTCCACAATTCAAGATGGTTTTTGTCCAGTTTTCACAACCAAACTGCCTCTGGCCAAAACCCCTCTTTGGGACTTCGGACCACACAGCCAACATCATTGAAAATTTTAGAAAACTGTTTCAAAAACAACAAGTCGGACCCCTGTTTATTAGTTGGTCGGCTATCCTCCGAATGTTATGATCCAAGTGGGAATTAATCCTCCACTCTGGCAAACATAACCAAATCACTTACGGCATCCACGACTCGGTTGCATTCACAGTGTTGGTGAAAACATCCCTTGATTCCAAGTTTTGCCCATATTCTAAGAAGTGGTGCACGATGGATCGTACCCACGATCATGCCACTGTTTCAAGCTCAGTTGGCCTTGATGCTTCCTGGGGAACATGGCCCTAAGAACCGAGTTCCTTCAAAATCTTGCCTTTTTATTGGAGAGAGCATACTGGAGGTGTCTCTGCTCCTGCCTTGTAAAATGCCCTATACGATTTTGTGCTATATGATTTAATAATTGAAACCAACAGAAAGCAACTGTTGTGTATCCGGCATGCACTGATAAGTTCTAGCCATAAGAGAAAGTTCCCTGTTTTGCCCTAATATCCTCTAATTTGCATATCACTCACAAAGTGAATATGACTTTTAGGATAGAAGTCCACCTTTTATTTCGTAGCCCTATCTATAAACTCGGGGAAAATTACTCTGCAGACTAAAATGACTGGGTTATCTATGCTGGGCTATAATAATGGGGTTTAGTGCCTAGTCAAATAGCTAGGTTGTTCCAATACCTAACGAAAGGGGAGATTAGAACCTTTGTTATGGACATTGCCGAGGACGATGCCGATGTTGATTATGTACTCGATGTCGATCTCGAGTATCCTGGTGAGTTACACGACACACACAACGATTATAGCCTAGACCCCAGGAAGCTTGAGGTTGGGAAGAAGTCTGCGTCCTCCTACTCGAGAAATCTAGCGAAAGACTTGAAACACGATTTGAAATTCTACTTTTGCCACAGTCTCATTCTTCGTTGTGTGCGTAGAATCCTCACATTCAACAGAACCCTTGGATGAGGAATTATATCGAATTCAATACGGACAAATGACAGCAAGTGATAGCTCCATTCAAAAATGATTGCTTTAAACTCTTGGATAATTCCGTGTTCGGTAGACTATGGACAATAAACAAAAATGGCTTAATGTCAAACTTTGCACGAATTTGAGAACGGTGTTGAAATATACGTCTCAATCGCACGCCGATTCATTTAACATTCTCAACGACAAACTCGTGTCAATTAATCAATCAATGTTCACGAACCGTGATGTACGTTCTTCCACATACTCAGGATTTTGTACAGTGGAACAGTTACTATCTAAGCTAGCGATGTTCCAGTTCCATTACAAGCACATTCGACCAAACTGTGGGGCTTGTGCCAAGCTTCTCTTCACAGACACCGATTGTTTATGTTTTCAACCAAAACCACACAACATCTTGAAACCCACTTTCGAGCAAAACAATCCACATCTGAAACTAGGCAACGGCGACACCATTCGCAGCCTACCAACAACAATTGTCGTAATGAAATCAATAACAACCACTCCTTCCGTCCAAACCTGCCACGCCTCGCACTTTCAACAAAACGAAAGGTCAATTTGGAAGAAACACCACTCCCGACAGACGCAGTGGCTACTCTTCACCAGGAGGGAAGTGTTCGTCACGAGAGGACAATGACAATCGTTTCGACACTAGCTACTATTGCCTGAACCACCGTCTGTTCTCCTCCTCGAACAAACCAGTATTGGATGAATTAGATAAAACGAGTTGGGAAGTGTAGGGTTGCATTAAAAATGTACGCTATTAGAACTCCCCAAAGGGTGAGTATTATGAAGTAAAGGTGCACAGACATCCTTCGTCAGAAAGCAGTTGTATTTCGATGACTACAAATCTGCCCTATCGTTCAGAAAGGAACCTGGACCAAAATCGCTAACTTCGGTCACAAGCCGAGCAGATCGAGAGTAAGATACCTCCTCTCACCGTACGACTATAAACGTTACATTTTAGAGGATAGGGAAAGTGCACTAGCGATTGGACATCATTGTACAGTGGTCGGTTGGAGTAGGAAGACGATTTCGACACTAATGTCGATGTGATTACCGATAAAGAATGGAATGAAAAAGTTAGCCTAAATCTTGTGTCTGCTAAATTGGACGTGACGGAAAGTGAGAAAATGATAAAGCAGCTCGCAACTCGGTTTGTTCCTGAATCATCAGCAGAGGTTCGAGGAAAGAGAAATGAGAGGTGGTTGAGAAACAAAAGGTCTCGATGCACGCGGACTTGACAATGCCGATATTAGAGAAAGCTGCAGCTGCTATGAGAAAAGCTCATGACGAAGCAAGTAAAGTGCAGAGAAAAACAAGATTATAGAAAAAAAGCTGCCGCTAAACGAAAAAAGGACCAGCATGAGACAGTCGAAGAAAAGTGAGCTAGGTTAGAAAAAATGACGTTCTCACAAATTAGCCATAACTCATTCCTGCATATTTAATAGTAGTATAATATGTGCATTGTGAACCCACACATCTCGTAGGGAAATAAAAAGCAAGTAAAAAACACGTGACACTTAGTGCAAATGCGAGCAAACGCAAACCGAAAATTGAAGTGGTGCATAGCGAAAATATAAAGCCAAAATAGGCAATACTTAGCATTCAACTTAGTAAATCCTGACAAAAAACTCCAGTGGTGTCTCCAAGTCTGAGCAAAAATATAAAGCGAGTAAAAAACGCGACATTTAGTGCAAGCTCC
Source organism: Lithobius niger (assembly GCA_023313725.1). Taxonomy (NCBI): domain Eukaryota; kingdom Metazoa; phylum Arthropoda; class Chilopoda; order Lithobiomorpha; family Lithobiidae; genus Lithobius; species Lithobius niger. Next base: position 22,417 of record JAHWFP010044840.1, on the reverse strand, counting down.
TTATTATTTGTTATTTGGACTTGTTATTTGGATTAAAATTGGAAAAGAATATTTGATTCGTGAATACTGGGTTCATAAACATTGTGATTGCCAATCGAAATATCGAGGAACCGCTGGAACTTTTACGAAGCATTGCTCATAACATAAGATTATAGTTCTTAACGAAATTTTTTATCTGCGTTTTTTTTAAAAAGTCCACTTGGGAAAATGTGCTGTCGGAAAAAGGTACCTGAAGGAAAAACGTCCTGTCGGGAAATAGTACCTGTCAGGAAAAATTACCAGTCATGTAAAGGTCCTGTCAGAAAAACGTACTGTCCAGAAAATGAGTGTCGGAAAAACGTACCAGCTCCCACAAGGTGATACAGGTGTAAAACTGGGACATATAGAAGTTGTGCAATTTTCGATATACTGACTTATGGATTCTACCCATTATGGATATATCAACATATATATACGTCCCTCTATATGCTGAAATTAAACTAGAGATCATTCATAGTTTTCTAGACTAACCTAGAGATCATTTAGTCTAGAAGATTCCGTACGTAATAAGTGTTACAATTCACAGGTAACACTAAAAACACAGGACAGTAACGAACACAGGTTGTTGCCGATTTAAAACGAGGACACACAGAAGTGGTGCTATTATCGACATACTGGCTTATAGTCAACCAATTATGTATACTTCAATGTGTAGACGTCCCTCTAGGTGCTAAATTTAAACTATATATCTTGTATATTTTTCTTGTAGAATAGGGTCCATCATACACAGAAGACTACGCGATCTTTAATGGCAAAAGAGGTTCTATGTGTAATAAGTGTTACGGATCAGACTGATGTCAGAAAACACACATGTATTACAGGTGTAAAACGAGGACACGTAGATGTTGTACAATTTTCGGTATTCTTACTTATGGAATCTGCCAATTATGTATATTTCTTGTATAAACGTCCTTCTAGATTCTAAAATTAAACTACACATCTTGTATAGTTTTCTTGTATAAGGCCCATCATACACGGAGCTTAATTAATGATCTTAAGGACAAAAGAAGTTCTGTTTGTAATAAGTGTTATTAATCAGATCGAGGACAGCAAGCACAAAGGTTGTTACAGGTGTAAAAAGAAAGACACACAGAAGTTGTGCAATTTTTGGTAACTTGTGGGTTCTACCATTCAATCATACTTCAGTGTATAGACGTCCATCTACGCTAAATTTAACCTAAAGATCTTGCACAATTTTCTTGTAGAGTAGGGTCCATCATTTACAAAGCAGAACACGAACTAATAGGCAAAAGAGGCTCCATGTGTCATAAGTTACGAATCAGATGAGGAAAGCAAACACAGGTTGTTACAGGTGTAAAACGAGAACGCACAGATAGTGTTCAACTCCTGCATTGTTGTTGCATGGCCACTAGCTTTGGTACTTTTTCTGAAACCAGAGTTGAGCGTATTTCACAATAAATACCTATGCGGCAAAAATTGTTGGCAATGGGCAGTCTTTGTGCCCTGACAAGCAACAGTTGTATTTCAATCAAGTGCACAAACTGTATTGAGGTGATAAAAGTGCGTGAAGAGCGTTGATTTCAGCCGACTACTATATACTGACTACTGACTAATTCCGCTCATAAAATAAATTATGCGACAGATAAGAATAAAATTTGGTATTCAGCAGCACTCTTTTAACTCGAACACGTGCCTTTTAAGGTTTGACGTTTGGGGAGGCATTAACTAAAAAGATTGCTATTTTGTGTCTGTTTCTCTGTATGTTGGGAAAACGCCACCGGTGATCAAAATAAGCATTACTCATTATTAGTGTTAACGAGTAACAATGCAAACGAACTGCCAGAAATAATCGGCCGCACAACATTGTTGATAAAATGCACGTGCAAGCAGCATGGCTTCGGGTCACTAAGCTCTTAATAAATCCGGAGTCCGCGCTACTTATTGTTGATGGCAAGATTTAAAGTTAAATTTGGTATATTGAGCAGTAGCATGCACAGATCCCCAAGAGGGCTGGGGCAATCTTCGGTAAAAGGGCACAGGAAGTTTAAGTTAACTTTTTTTGTGGACTTTTTTCCTGCTATCTCTTGTTAACCTCTACTGCCCCTTTCTTATCTTTTTCCCCCTTTTATGTGTTTTTGGTCCTTCTTTAGGCCTTTAAGCCCTTTTTCAGGCAGAGCCGCACCAGTGAATGTCGACACAAAATGGCCATTTTTTTCCTAAAAGGGCCATTTTTAGAAACGATTATTTTTCCTGTTCATGTCACTGACATAGAGGTGCAAATAACCCCTTAAATTATTGAGCCCTTAAGTTATATATAAAAAAACTTACTATAATTTGGCATGCCATAGTAATTTATTTCGCGTTCTGTAACCAGTCACCCGTACGTTTATTTTTGTTTTTACCTCACTGGGAGACCTGTATCAGTTTTCGTGGCTGAGAGTAACTAATATAATGATGGATAAATTCTATTCAGCTAGTTAGATAGCACAAGTTATTCCCCAAAACTCCCTTTCTAGAAAAATATATGCCCGCATATTATCTCTTCATGCCTTTTAAATGCTTTGTAACTTTTGTCTGTAGAGAAAATTAGATGTTAACCATATGAAATTTACCACGATCCACGGGCCTAAACAATGGATGTATTCAAATAGCCGTTAGGCCATATCTGTTCCATATCGGGTAAGATTTGTGCAGATCCATAACATCCAAGGTCAGAAACAAGCTAAAAGTGGGGAAAACATTTTATGTTGTGAGGAAGGACTAATAACAGCAAATGTTTTTTTTACATGTGACATTTTTGTTTTTAAGGATTCACAAACGTGTTTTGTAGAATATTTGTATTTTGTCATACAGCTTTTAATAATATGTATCAGTTTTCACTTCACTCATTAAAAATCAGTTTCAAATTTAAAAACAATACTCTATAGCCCCTCCTTTCACTGAACTCTGCTGTCTGTTCGAATTACATTCATGCTACACAATGCTTAGGTTACTTCGATGCGAGAGAAAATGTTCGCCACGTCAGTGAGTAGAGTGGGATATTTGAAAGCACAAGTTTCCAACCGACTAGTATATGTAACTAAAAGCTCTCAATATGATAACCGTTAACCTGAAGAAGAGATAAGTTTAGGCACCTCTCCAAACAACTAAGGTATAATTCGTCACATCTGTCCCTTAATTCCATGATAAATACACACATAATTAATAACTGTACAACTTCTGTGTCCTCGTTTTAATCCATCAACAACTTGGGTGTTTACAGTCCTTGATCCCATTATTTTATTGCACTTATTACACACGTTGCATACATTGTCCTTACAATCACTTTGTGCTGTGTATATTAGTCCCTGTTCTACAAACAAAATGTTCAACTCAGTTTGATGAAAATAATAAAACTTCTGTGGGGTCTCGTTTTGTATCTCTAACTATCTGACGGTTTACAGTCCATTCGTAACATTTAGTATTATTCTTTTCCTTAAAAATACCTTGTGCGTAGTGTGTATGATAGTCCCTGTTCTACAGGAAAGACATGCAAGGCCAATATTTTAAATGTAGTGTACAGAGGCACGTCTACATATTGAAGCAGGCAGAACATAATTGTTTGATTCGGTACGTCAATTTAGTTAAAAACTGAGCAATTTCTGAGTGTCCTCGTTTTGGTTGTTGTGGGGTAGTTCTCGTTTTAAACTAGTAAAGACTTGTGTGTTTATACCGTCCTCGATCTGATTTATGACACTCCTCCTTTGTCCTGAACATCACTTTATGCTCTGTGTATGATGGACCTTACTCTACGAGAAAAATATGTAAAGTCTCTAGTTTAAATTTAGCATCTAGAAGGAAGTCCATGCGTTGAAGTATACATGATTTTCAGATTCCATACGTCAATACACAGAAAATTGCACAACTTCTGTGTGTCCTCGTTTTACATCTACAACAACCTGTGTGTTTAGTGTCCTCGATATGATTTGTAACACTAATTACACGCAAAACCTCCTTTGTCCTTAAGATCACTTTGTGTGCCGTGTAAAATGGACCCTCTTCTACGAGAAAAATATGCATAATTTATACTTTAAATTTGGCGTATAGAGGGACATCTTGAGATTAAAGTATACGTAACTGGTTCATTCCATAACTCCTTTTAGTTATTATTATTCTATATCTTCAGTGTATCCACGTGTTGCACATTTAACATCCATTATGTTTGCAGTCCTCGAGCTGCTTCGTAACACTTATTACACACGTGGCCTTCTTTGTCCTTAAGAACACTCTGTTGCTGTGTGTATGACAGTCCCTGTTCCATAGGAAAAATTTAAAATACCTCTAGTTTAAATTTAGTATATAGAGGTTCGGTTGTAGATTGAAGTATGCATAATTGGTATAGATTCCATAACTCAATTTAGCGAAAATTGCACAACTCCTGTGTGTGTCTTAATATTGATTACTTGTGATGTAGTCCTCGTTGTACACCCATAACAATCTGTGTGTTTACTGTCCTCGATTTGATTCGTAACACCTATTACACATATGGTGTCCTTTGTCCTTAAAATCACTTTGTGCTGTGTATGACAGTCCCTGGTTGTCTAAAAACTATGCACAACCCTAGTTTAATTAGTATTAAAAAATCGCTTGAGCGTATAAAAGACGGACGTAGGCCTTAAAAAACTCAATGCTCTAAAGAAATGTATACAAGAAAGCGACATGTAAGCCATCAGCATCGACTCACTAATACATGCAAAATATTCCTCAGTATCCCAGAAAAAAAGTTGGAGCATCTTTTACGTGTATTAGTACGATGCTAATGGCTTACATGGCTTTTTCTAGTATTTTTTCCTTTAGAGCAATAAGTTATTTTAGGGCTTACATCTGTATTTCAACGCTTAAGTCTTTTTTAACATTAATATATGCTAGTTTTTTATTTAAATTAAATAACTTGAATTTTGATACGAGATAATCACGACAAGATAATTCAGATTTTTAGGATAAAACAGTCAAAATAAAATAGTGTTCAAAACGCCCTGGTCCTTGTTAATACTTGCGTTTTAAGTAAGGCTGTACCGATACCGAGCTGCCGAGCCAATTCTCGGCGAGCAGAGCATGATCGGCAATCTCGGTATACCGAGCAATTACGTCCATTTAACCGAGCCGAGCAGCACGGCTCGCGTTTAGTCTTGGCGCGCGATCCTGTGACCACTGGAACTTGAACACGAGCTTCATTTTGGCAGATTCCAGTCGATGATTATGATCTATGCACGGTTCCTGCTGCACAAAGGTTGAAGGACTATCGCAGAATTCAATATATCAACTAAATTTGCAGGTAATTCGTGCAGATTAACTACTTTTTTTATGCTTTTCGGATATTCGCTTTCATTTTAAGCTTCATAACCGCCAGCAATGTATTATACCGGAAGGCTCTTTTTTTAGGCTAACGTGCACATGGTTGCTGGCTTAGTAGCACTGGAAGTATTGTTACATCATTACGCTCATCTCTGAAACCTGAAAAAAGTTAAGAACTTACTACATCAAAAAAAACCTCAGAGGGTTAATGTCACCAGCAGTAATTTAATTGTTTTGAATGGTCAATTGTGAAAACTTTTATTAGCTTAAAAGTAATTTACCTCATAAGAAAATTACTTGTTTTGTTATGATAATGGTTGTTAATGCAGGCTAATTGGTCATACCAGATATGTCGACACGTCATCATTTACAGTGTGCGAATCTAATAGTAGCATATGGTTGCTTCTACGCCAGGCTGTTTTAGTGAAAAGAATTGTTTTATCTAGAAGCCTGCTTGGCATTTAGCGAGCGCTGATTACAGGGATGCTGCCTGTGTGAAAAATGTAAAAATTTTCCAATGGTCAAATAAAAGGGGAAAATGTAAAAAACAATCAAATTATCCGTCTTCATTTTTGGCCCGGAATAACGTAAGCATGTCTGTTGTTAGAACACGAAAAAAAATTGATTGTTTTTATTTTACCGAAATTGCTTCAAATTCGCTTTCGCTCTTTAGTGAAATTACAGAGAAATTGCAATGGTTACTGGAAAAGAAAAAATTGTATTTAAGAATTGTGAAACTGGTGTGTATTTGAAAACGAAGAAATAGTGATAAAAAAAACGAAAAGCAGGGATGTGAGAAAACTGAAAGCGGGTGTGTGAAAAATGTGAAAAATAAATCAAAAGGTGGTATGTGAGAAAATGTGAAAAGAGCTGGTACTCCCGGCAGCACCCTGTGATTAATAAAGGTGCTCGGTTCTGCTCGGCATTACTGATCGGCTCGGTTATGCTCGGTGTACCAGGCATTTTTTGTGCGCTCGGCTCGGGATCGGCTTGGCAGGAAAAAATGTGCTCGGTACAGCCTTAGTTTTAAGCTATAAAAGTCGAAAATCGGTTAACTGGTTCGATCTCAAAATTTCCACAACAGGAAGTAAAACAACATGAATTTGAGTCACATTAAAGTAGCATTCAAAAGGCTCTTGGCCTTGTTCATACCTACGTTTTAAGCTATAAAAGTTGAAAATCGGTTCATTGGTTTGATCTGAGACCAAAATTTCCCCAAGAAAGAAGAAGAACAACAACAACAATATTGCAGTCACATTACGCTAGTGTTCAAAAGTTCTTCTACTTTTTTCATAGCTATGTTTTAAGCTATACAAATTGAAAATCGGTTCATTGGTTCGATCTCTGAGACCAAAATTTCCCCAAGAAGAAGAAGAACAACAACAACAATATTGGAGTCACATTACACTAGTGTTCAAAAGTTCCTCTACCTTTTTCATAGCTATGTTTTAAGCTATACAAATTGAAAATAGGTTCATTGTTTCGATCTCTAGGTGAGAGCAAATTTTCCCTAAGAAGCAAAACAACAGGAATAAAGTTGTCACATTAAAATAGTGTTCAAAAGTACGTAGGCGTTATTACTTCGACGTTTTATGCTATAAAACTTGAAAATGGTTCAATGGTTCGATCTCCAGGTAAACAAGAAATGGCCATGCTGTGCAGGCCAAATGGTTCGATTGTTATTATTAAAATGCAGTGAAATTGTATGTCACAATCCCCAAAATACCGAATTTCGTTGGTTTGTGTCGATTCATGGGGAAACTAAGGTTTCAACGTTTGATGTTTAATTTGGAAGCTCAAGCTGAGCCATACATAAGGACCTTTTTGCGGTCCTTGATATAGAGGAACGTCTACAGATTGTAGATTTAGGACTGATGAAGATCTGTAGGCCACAAGCACCAACGCTAATAACCATGCTTGCGTTCAGGTTGCCACTGCACCAAGCAATACAGCGATATTAAGTAAACCCGGAAAATAAGATTTGATTAAATAACTGTACCTCCTGCAAAAAATCGAAAGTTCCCGGACAGGAATACAAAGCTGTCGCCCAACTGAGACAAGTCTCCTGGGAGCCAGAAGTTCTATGAACGCTACATCAGTGAATTGTAAATGCCTGGTCTGGCTGGCTTCAACTGCTCCTCAAATCACTTGAGTCTTGAGTCATTGGCCATAACTCTTTTCCAACCTTCATGGTGTGTTCCTAGTAAATTGCATTTCACTACTTCCCAATGCATTGCTGTGGCCCTGTACGCATTGCGAGGTACTGCCCACCCAACAGAAGGCATACAGAGAAGACCTTGTAATCCTCGGTGCCGTTCATAATAGGGCATTACTGACAACACACATGTCCTCAATAATTTTATCCTTAAGAACAACATGTGTTTTGTTCCTTTCAACGTTTTCCTGTCACACAGCACCTTCAGGATGTTTTCTGAAGTTCGAGATGCCCTTACAGGAGTCCACTGTCGTATACAGGTATTTGTCAAGAAAGCGATTTGTATGGTAACATTAGTGGTGGGCGGTGGAAGTCAACATCTCCAACATTTGTACATTATTAACATTTTCTTTATTTTCGCATTTTCCCCAAATTAAGAAAGAGGAAGCTTGCACAGACAATTACGTATTTTTCATTGCTTTCCATTATTTTTTTGTTCACCCCTTAACAACCTTTGTGACACTCTGCGTATTCGTGGCATACCAATTTGAAAACATTCGCTATGCAGTGGAAAAAGAACGCAAAAGCTCCAATTTAATTTAGCATGTAGTAGTTGATGAAATTCAGTAATTCAGTTTGCCAAAAATCTCATTATGATTGCATGTCCTCGTTTTCATGGATTGCTTCATGTCCTCATTTTACACCTGTAACATACTGGGTGTGTACACAGGGGCGTGAGTAGCTCATGTGTTACACAAACGTCCTCTCTCTACTTCAACACATGTTGTTGTGGCCTCGGATTACAGCAAAACCACACGTTCTTTATAATTGAAATTTCGCAATGATGTGGTAAGATGTGGTTAAAAGGGTGCATAATTGCTGTATTTCTTTACTTACTTTCGCAAAAATCGTTACCCTTCAGTGTGTCCTCGTTTGCATGGATTAGGGTATAGTCCTCACTTTACACCATTTACAAACCTGTGTGTGTGTGTGTGTGTGTGTGTGTGTGTGTGTTTGTGTGCGTTAGTGGCAGAGAGGACAGCGTTGTTGTTAGGAGTTAAGTTAATTCCTATTTCCTTCCATACCTTCCATCTGTTCTCATTGGAGAACTCGTTGCAATCTCAATTGCTATAGATATTGGATCTACAGCTAAGAAGTTTCCATCTGGTGTCAGACTCGGCATCAGGGATTCTGTTACTTAAGATAGCTTTTTGTTTTCTCAACTTGGACCATCCATTGGTTGTGGAGATTGGGAGGAAACTCTATGCTGCTACACAAGCTGGTTCTTTTGTCTCGGTTCAGTGGGTCCGTGGCCACAGCAATGTGTTCGGCAACGAAGTAGCAGACGGTCTTGCTAGGCGTGGGAGGATTGAGAAGCGCGCTGTTGTGGCGTTTCACTTGGCGCCGAGAGATTTTCAGCCAGTTTAGTCATATCTTGCTACCGAAGAGTGGCAGATGGAGTGGGCAGCCGCCCGGACTAGTATAGTAGGCAGCTTTTTGCCATTCACCCTACGGTCTCCTCACCGGTGTTTTTGGCGAGACTACCCTGGAGAGATGCCTGCCTTTTGTCACATCTGCGGATGGGTCACGTTGCTGCGTGATCATGCCCAGCATCTGGGATGGTGCACTTCTCCTGTGTGTGGCCGTGGGTTGGATGTGGAAAGAGTTAGCACTTTTTGTTTGACTGTCGGCTTTGGGCATCGTTCCCTTGGCTCCCCCTACTCGATGTTAACCGAGATGTCAGTCGGGCGTTGGTTGTTCCTCCACATGTCGCAGACGTACACGTTTTGTGTAATGTTCTATCCTTCTGTCGTGCAACACGCAGATTTGTGTGTTGATGTATATCCTTGTTTATCTATGCAAGTATTTAAGTTTGTGGTGCACCGGATGTAGAGTTAAGTTAGTAGTAAGTAGAGTGAGTACATCATGTTGGGGTCTGTAGTACTCTAGTAATAAAGTCATAATAATAATAATAATTAATTTGTAAGGTAGAGTAGAACGTGAGGGGTCATGCCCGTGTAAGCTCTCGTATAAATAAATCAAATCAAATCAAATCAGTATACACATTCTCATTGTCAGAACTTTGGCCGTCCAATGAGAGACGATGCCAACAATATTAACAATGGTTATAACAATATTTTCGTACTTACGCGCCATCCGATGCCATCCCCGTTTCTCCGCTAGGCTCCAAACCATAAAAGGTACACAGTTCGTATCATACTGCAGCCATTCGTCCAATTTCATAACTGTAAGCCTTCCTGTTATCTCGGTATCGATAAAAATTAACATGGGGATGAGTGTACTAAAATTAGCTAACTGGCTAACTAGTTACACATTTGCAACGTTATTCAGGGTCAGATTTTGCATTGAAAGTAGCTTTTCTGGCATTCCTACACGAGTTAATTTTTATCAGTTGGGTCATTGCTCTTGATTTCAACACAATTTAAGCTTTTGTACCGCATTATTTTTTTTCCTAAAGTAGCTGAAATGTGCTCAACTCTGCTTCAGGATATTAGACACTGACGCTATAGCGTCGCGCTACAATGGTTTACAACCTCGACAATTGAAATGATGTGATGATTGTTGTGATGATTGTTGCCTAACTTGGCGCGTCACACTAGCGTGTGTCTAGATATGCGTTTAGCTGAAACACGGATTCTTTCATTTTACCCATCATCAATCAACTATTGGAAATGGTGCATCAAAAAGCACGGTAGCAACGACTTAACATGCGCACGAAATGCATCAAGGATTGTTAGGCACGGTAGCAATGACATAGCATGCGCACGAAATGCACCAGAAATTGTTATGCACGGTAGCAATGACATGGCATGCGCAGGAAGAATGAAACAAACGAGTGGACGAGTGGGACGAGTGGAGCAACATGGCGCGTCCTGTGCGGCAGTTTCTTCTCGAAATGAAGGAAAAGGGTTTAGTTACGCAGGCAGAAGTGAACTCGGGGATCGTTAGTGATGAAAGGTATGCAGAAGTGTGGGCGTATGCGGAACTGGTGGGACTGGATGAAACTGACCTACAGCTGTACGGTATTGCTAAGGGGAAGAAGGTGGATGAGGTGCAAGGCTTAAGCGATCAGGATTCTAACAATCAGGTGCTGAACAATCAGGTACCGAACAATCGATAGTGCGTGGATTTCTGCCGTTGGCACTACCGTTCTTCGAGCTCAGTCATGTGAATTTCACAAGAGGTCACTCGTTCAAGCTCGCACCGTCGCCGGCACGCTTGAATTGTAGAAATAGTTTCTTCTCGGTGCGAGTGGTAAAGGTATGGAACTCACTTCCGGAGTCGGTTGTTTCTTCAACTACTGTCCAGGGCTTTCACAGGCTTCTAACCGAAGTGAATCTGGAAAAATTCTTGCAGCGTCACCCATGGGAACTCTAAATTCTGGGTCTTGTCCCAACTTGTTCATTAGTTTTTCATTATTTCTACATTTTTAATGTTTGACAAATGGCCTATACGACCATGCTTAAAATTTATTCACCTTTTACAAACCAAATTTTACTTTCCATCTTGCACTTTAACCCCTCCACCACGTTCTCTTGTTCACATTTCTAAAGTTATCTCTTTTAGGTTGGCTATCAGAGACCCGCCAGGGCCCTTGCCTTTCCTGTTGCTCCTGCAACGAAGTTTATATTTATTTATTTATTTATTTAATCAAGTACAGAACAATTCTCTGAACTATTCACGGCTGGGTGAGGTAAACAATGGTGTTTACACTAAGTTTCCAGTCCACAAAGAAACTGAAGACGTTGCTGCAAAGCTGTCGTATGTTGAAGCAGCTTCAAGGAATATTGTTGGGGGGAGGGAGGATGGTGATCTCGGTGCAACTGGTAGTGATTACGAATTAGGCAATGATCATCGAGACTTGGTCTGGGTTAAGAGACTGTATAATGGCAATTTGACTAATGTACCAATGGCTAAGTCATTAGTTGTGATTGCGAAGCAGGAAGGACGCCCGTATCTGGTCTCGCACTTGAGGGACACCTTGTCTCAAATTGTAGACTTAAAACGTATTGGTGGCTTGTGTTGGCTACGTGCCAATAATGTTTTCCAAATTAGCTGTAATGATCTGGAAGCAAAAGATCTTGTTAAAAAACAAAAAACCTTGGTGTTAAACGGTTTCCAGGCAACTGTGTTCGACTTGCATGAGCGGATTATCCGCTTGAAGGTACATTGGGTCCCACTTGGCGTGCCTGATGTTGATATAGGGAGGGCCCTAGGTAGCTATGGTGACGTTGTCAGTCTTCATCATGAGCACTGTTTGGCTGAAGGCTTGGAGCATTGTAAATCGGGTGTCAGGTCAGTGTCTCTCAAGTTGCGGGACAATGTCATGATGGACGATATACCAGACTTTGTAGGTGTAAGGGGGATACCAGCTCTGCTCGCTATTCCAGACCGGCCTCCACTCTGCCTAAAGTGTCGCCGGCGTGGTCACGTGAGAAAACGTTGTCCCTTTGTGTACTGTAGGTGGTGCCGGTGTGCAGTACTGAAAGATGCCCTCTGCAGTCATCTGGCGCCGGTGCATGACGTGGCCGACCAAGATATGCAAGCGGTGGATCAGGTGGACCAGCGAGTCGACCAGGACAAAGAGCTTCCTCCTACTTCTCTGTTGCTTCCTGCTTCTCCTTCCCTCGGTGGTGCCAGTGGTGGTGCAAATCCGGATGCGCAGCTTAGTGTTGCCCTTGTGAATGTGGTCGCTGACCCTGGTCCTTCGACCCGTGCTTCCAGTGAAGTTGAGTGGGTTCTGCAGCACTCGAGGCGCAAGCCAGCCTCCAAAAAGCGGCCTCTCTCGGCGAGCCCGGTGTCAAGCACGAAGTTTCAAGTTGTGAGTGGATATAAGTTTGCGTTGTTGGCTGTCACCAATGAATCGCCTGCTTCGAGTGGGCGTAGCACAGTGTGTGATAATGTTGGTGCGAACGAAGTTGTGGGTGGTACAGTGTCTTGTAGTGTTGCCAGCAGTGTGTCAAACAGTGAAGTGTGTGGCGAGGAGTTGAACAGTGCCGAAAGCAATGCAGGATCCTGGGCTGAATGTAGCGAAGAAGGTAGCTCTGGAACAGGGGATATGATCGTGAGTTACCCTGGCAGTAGTGATCTCTCTGCTGGTACTGTGTTCAAAGAAGGTCGGAGCATCCTGGGCTCAGAGGGCGAGTTATCGTCAGTGTAGTTCTCTTACCTATTAATGCACTGTGTGTGCATGGAATGTGAGGGGAGCAAGTAGTAAATTGGTAGAAATTGACCGTATCGCTCAAAAAGTTGATATTTTAGGCCTCGTCGAATCAAAATTACCTTTTGGCACTCCCCCTTTCCTGTATGGTTTCAGTGGCATCGCTGGCCCAGGGTGTTCGGGGGTTCGGATGTTTATACGACACTGGGTCCCCTTTTCTCTTTTTCCATTCCCTTTGTGTCCCGGTATTGATGGTTGTGTGGTGAGGGTGTGGTTGTTGTCCCAGTGGATCACGGTTGGCATAATCCACGTGGTGGGTGTAGTTTCAAGAACAGAGTGGGTGGGGTGGGTGGAGGCACTTCCCAGGCCGTTGATACTGGGAGGTGACTTCAACGCACACCACTGGCTCTGGGGGGGAGATCGATGTGATGCATGGGGTCGTTGACTGGTTGACACCTTGGATCTGTTGGATCTTGTTGTTGTTCAAAACGGGTCTCCGACTTTCCTTAGGCAATATGGGGGTGTAATACAGGAGTCTGTCATAGACTTGTTTCTGTGCTCTTCCAGCTTGGCTCCACTATTCGCTTTTGAGGTGTCTCAAGATTTGGGGGGCAGTGACCACTTCCCAGTGGCACTGTCGTATGAGAATTCTTCGACTCTTCTTGGGCATCATTCGGACCAGACGCGGTCGGCTTGTCCGTCAATTGACTCAGGTGACTTCGCTCCCTGGATCAGACAATGGATTACAGCCAAGGGGCGCCACGGACGGCCTACTTCACGGCGTCGAAACAGCTTTCCGGCTTGGTGGTCTTCCGTTTGTACTATAGCTGTTAGGGACAGGCGCAGAGCCTGGCAGCGGTTCTTGAGGTGTAGAGGGTTAGTTAGGTGGTATGAGTATGTTGGTGTGTCCCAAGAAACGAATTTCATCTTGCGCAGGGAAAAGTCTCTATACGGGGCTAGACTCTGTGCACAAATTTCTAAGGGCCTACCAATGTCTCGAGTCTGGTTGTTAGTGCGTCCTCAGGACTCTCGGCCCCGAATTTTCTGGTTGTTGAATCAAGCGGGAGACGTGTTGCGTGGACCGAAAATGGCTCAGGCCTTCAATAATAATTTTGCATTAGTGTTCAGCTCCCCTAAGGGCCTTCCTCTTCCTGATCACGGGGAGTGTCTTGCACCACAAATTGACTTGCCCCTTGACATGATAGAACTTGTCGCGGCTCTTGACTCCTCTCGGGCAGATGGGGCTGTGGGCATTGATCAGATTTCGTATGCTCAGCTGAAGGGCCTGTCTGAGGCTGGTCGTTCTGACTTGCTTGCTTTTTACCAGAGCAGGTTCGATGGTGCCCCACTCCCCAAGTCATGGCTCTTTTCGATCCTCACTCCTGTGCTGGGTCGTGGTAAGACCCGCACTTCGGTGACGAGTTACAGGCCAATCGCTCTTCTGTCCTGCCCACGTAAAGTCTATGAGAGGATTTTAGTAAATAGGTTAGTTTGGCAAATTGAAAGTTCGAGGAAACTGTTTCCGGCGCAATTTGGTTTTCGTAAGAACAGGGGCGTGCAAGACGCGGTGCTTTATTTGGAATCTGGGATTAGGGAGGCTTGGGCAAGTGGCTGTATCACGGCTGTAGTCTTTCTCGACATCAAGGCCGCATACGACATGGTCGATGTGGCCTGGGTGGTGCACTTTCTCGAAGGTCTGGGGGTCAGCAGGAAACTAGTTAAGGCTGTCTCTGCTTTGCTTGGGGTGCGCCAGTTTGCTACTAGGGTGGACGGCTCCTGGTCTGGGACTTCCTCCACTGACAGGGGCCTCCCCCAGGGTAGCTGTCTCAGCCCAGTTCTTTTTGCTGTTGCAATTAACAGCGTGCTGGAAGAGATGGACGTGTTGGCAACTGTTGTTGCTTACGCTGATGATGTGGCTGTGTGGGCGTCTGGTAAGGACCTGCAGCTCCTGCTGGCTGTTCTGGAATCTACTGTCAGTAGGGGAGCAGAGCTGTTTGCAAGCAGGGGTCTGGCTCTGTCGGGAACCAAAACAGAACTAATGATTTTTAGTAGGGGACTGGGGTGTGAGGGGGCAATCACTGTGAATGGTACTGTGGTTAGGTCTAAGTCCAAGGTACGGTACCTTGGTTTCTGGCTAGACCCACGACTGAGTTGGATCAGTGATACTATTGCCGTCAAAGAAAACATCGCGTCTCGGTTGGGCATTTTGAGGTCATTTGTTTCTAACAAACTCACAACAAAACGTTCCACGGTTATGGCTCTATATAGGGTTTATGTAAGAGCTTGCGCAGATTTCAACGCTCCACTTCTAGCAAGTTCCCGGCGTGCTTCGCAAGCCATTCAGGTTTCATTAAACGATTGTTTGCAAACTGTTTCTGGCTGTCTCCCGACGACCCCTGTCTTGGGACTCCATATTGAGACGGGGGAACGCCCACTCGAGGTGAGGGCAGCTGAAATACTTACTAAGGTCTGTTTGCGAGCTGTGGCCCGGGGTACCTTGGATCCTATAGCACGTGTTATTATGAGGTACTCCACGTTTCCGCAGGGTGATCGTGAGGTGCTAGGGGCATTGGGCTTGGGGGCAACCCTGATTGAGCAGAGGGGCCTGACCAGCTTCTCGCTCCCGCTCCTTTTGCATCCGCCTCGCCCATGGGTTTGGTGTGGGGCCGCCTTATCATCCATTCAGGGCAAGGGATCCGCACCCTATGACCCGGTTCCTTCTGGCTCTGTCAGCATATACAGTGATGCGTCGTTCCACTCTTCTTCTTTTGAGGAGGGTGTAGGAATTTGCATCCCGAGTCTCCATCTTGAATACAGCTATTTTCTGGCTGGTATACCGTCGGTGTTTCTTGGGGAGCTGATCGCCATTTCGGTGGCTGTGGATATTGGGCTTGATTTGTCTTTGCCTCGGTTTTGTGTCTATTTAGACTCTGCAGCTGGTCTGGGTTCCAGCTCATCTTGGGTCAGCGAGGCACATTCTTAGGGTTATTGTCAGGTTTTGCAGGAATACAGGACGACTCGGGTGACTTTCAGATCGAGGGTTTTTTTTTTTTTTAAGGTAACGCCTCACTGCTTGCTTGCTTCGCTTCCAGGGTGCGACCGGGATTGCTCAGGTGATGCTTGGTTGTTAAATGGCTGTCTGGTTCATAGGTTTAAGTAGTGTAAGTTTAGCTATAGAGTGAGCGAATGGTGTAATGACCTATTAGGCTCAATAAACATAAACATAAACATGAAACAAACGTTATTTTAAATTGTAGCTGCGAATGTAGCCGTTACTTTGAATTGGTGGGCTGCTGCAGGCTGCTCCTCCTCCTTGTGCAGGTTCCTGAGGTTGGGTATTGTATTAGTAGATAATACCTCCGCTATTACTTTTGATTTATTTGCTGATTGCAAAACGTACACTTTTTTGTAATCAGTCTTATCAGTTAAAGGTATACCCTGCTTTTAACTTTGGAGTTACCGTTGGATTTTATTTGGTTGGGGATGTGGATGGCGAGTGCTTTCGAGCTTTTTATCAATCATTTCGTTTTAATGTCGGTTTTTTTGCTCATTATCATAATTTTTTCTTTCTTACTCAACTAATCTAGTTCCTAATGTGGTACTGTTTTCCTGGCATGTTTCGAGCTGACATTCCTATTAGAGCGTTATGGTTACCCTTGACGTGATTCGTCATGATTTTGGTGGATTTTTATTGCAAATCTCTGCTAACAATGCCATCTATTGGTAAGAAGTGAAGAAGAATAGACGTTGTCGGCCAGTAAGCTATACAGATTTTGTTGGTCCAAGCGGCAGATCTTAAGTGGACGAAACCACCATCGTTAACAGTTGGTTTTTTTTGCCGCCGGAGGGAGGAAACCGGACTACCAACAGGCACCCTCGTGCAACGGGTGGGAAACAACCGTAGTAAAAACCCGTACATATACACTTACCTTCCCACGATCGAACCCAGGTCTGTAGGAAGCCAGAGATGTACAGCAGGGACCAAGACGCTTATCGAATCTGAAGCCCCAGTTCTCGCAGCTGCCCATGCACCCCTGCTTAGTCCGGGAAGTGTACTGTACGGGACGAATCTGGTGAATGAGGAACAGTGCCAGTGCGCCCTTGATGTTGTTTGAGTAAACGAGTTTTTAAAATGTAAAGCACAACAGCACTTAAACGGATGCAATTTTCTCAATTGTATATTTGATTATTCAATTAAAAATTATCAATTTTTATCCGTGTACATTTTAACGAGTAAAGTGAAACTTCAATCATATAACCCTTTGTTTACGGCAGACTTGACGTTTTTGTTTGTAATTCTGTTTTATTGTCGAAAAAGTCTTAATTATTATGTTTTTTTGGGTTCTTTAGTCATGACTATCTTGCAATTGTTGGGAATTTCTAGTTGTCGGGAAGCTCACAGGTACTTTAATTAGCCTTATAGCGTCAAGTGATGTCCAGTATGCTGATCTGATAGGTTGATTGGCTGTGGCGCGAAATTCCACGTATTGGAAGATTTGTAATGCTATGATTTATTGCTGCTACGACCTCCGACCGTGGAACATGAACCCAAAGTATGACTGTAACCGGTGTGGTGATTGTTAGCGTGAAGGGCTCCGACGGGTCACCACATTCAAGAAAGATGTCGACCAGTTGTTTGGAGACTTGTGGGCTGTTGTGCTAGAAGTCAAAATGGTAAGTTATTATTGCTCGTTTGTTAAATAATCGCTTCCGCTTTTAATCAGGAATTCTTCTAGAAAGTGGGAACAAAATGTCTGGTATGCAGTATTCAGAATTCTTTGTTCGCACGGTAACTTTAGCACCAACTTTTCTTAATGGAATGCATCTAGAAATGTTTCCGTTGCTTCTAGAAATAATTTATTTTTGCTTTGTTGTGTTGGTAACGTTTTCTTTTTTTAGTGTTTTTAGTATTGCCGTGCTTTTTTTGTTAGCCAAATTCCGACTGCCATGTGTTGTGCACTTTTGTATCCACGGGTAATATTATGTTATTAAGTAACTTTGATTGTCCCAGCCTGTGAGTCCGGGTGCTGCAGACATAGGGCCTTAGGGTTTTGTCGTGCAGATAACCAGGAGTGGTTAACGCTCGCTAAAACCCTTTGAACTTTGATTGTCAGATCTATGATCAGTTTCTTCTAAAAGCTGTTATTTACTAGTTTACTGCATAATTCTAGTCTTCAAGCGAATTTAAAGGGAAATGACAATTTTTTTAGTTGTGAACCAAAATGTCCGTATGGCTGGCTGTAGGCCTAATGTTATTACGTCTTTTTTAAAATAACTGATTTTGTAGGTGTATAGAAACCACTTTAAGTTCCCCTGCTTTATAATTTCCGATTTCTGTTCAAAATTTTCTTGGAAATTACCATAAACTGTGCTTTGTTTCAAAAGGTTCGGCAATGTTGTGATTGGGCCTATGTTTTCGGGTGATGGTCCCAAAATTGTTTCTTTTCCTTTTTTTGGAAAGATATTCAATATGTTGTGGTGCTGAAAGTTTCTGAATATGTCCGAATTATTTTGTGATTTTTGATTAAATTATAGGTTTTGCAATGCAGGGGAGGATTTTCGGTAGGGTGGAATTTTAGTAGCCATAATAGGTTTAATTTTGCACTGCTTAATTTATTGGTGCTGTTTATGTACTTTGCTAAAACGTTTTTCGGAATGATTAATTAATTTTATTGAACCAAATTCTGGTAAAGTGAAAAAATTAAATTTTCCACGATTGAAGTAACAACGTAGTCTTTTGTATCTATTTCCATCAAAATTTGTTTCTTTTAGGGTTGTACGTGCCCTTAGCTGATTTATGATATTATTTGTAGGTTAAACAATATTTTAGGTAACATTTTATTTGAATAATTTACTATTTCAATGTCATTTTACAGACTTATCTTGTTTCTTTTATTTTAGAGTCCTCCTGAGAGTCCAGACAGCCATGGACAGTTTGGTCCAAACCTTTTCAGCCCTCAATTTGAAGGATGGACCCAATGAGGAGGGAGGAGATGTTACCATGGCTGCTGGAGAGCCTGGCGGGAAGGAAAGAGAGCCTGACCACACTTCAGACTCTTCCTAATCCACGGAGGGTAGCTCTGTACTCTCCTAGTGGACGAAAATGGAAATTTCCTAATAGGTAAGTTTATTTGTTGTTTATTTGAAAATATTTAGTAGATTTAATTTTTTTTGTTTATGGGGGGGGGGGGGGTTTGGTTATGAAATTCTTACGTCATGATTTGGTATAGCTATCTGCAATGCGAGTGCCGACTGGTTCGTAAGGCGCTGCCAATTACTAAAATTTACCAAATTCATTGTGGACCGGGTAGTAGACAGATGTGAGAATCAATCGGTCCTGCTTATTTACAGATCAATCCAAGCATTGATGTTGAGAAGACGGGGATGAAGATGGGCCCGATGCCGAGAGGCCTTTATGTTTCTAAGACATTTACAATTTTCTTTTTTTTTCTTGGGGTAATTCTGAAATTGTGTTAATAGCTACTCTGTAAATTCTGAAATTTCCTGTTTGCTTTTACATCTGACTTCTCATTTTTGTTAACTTATTGTAGCAATAAGCTGGGAGGGGATTGGATTAGTTAATTGGTTATCTTATAAGTTTGTTAGGTTTCCTCTTCATTTTTCTGTCCAATTTGGCTATACTGCTTTTGATATGTGCAAGGTTGCTGATTTTCTCTGGCTTGCCTGATAAAATCATTGACCTTGTGCCTTTTGGGGATGTTAGCTTGGTTTGCGAAAAGATTTGCTGTTTTGTTATATTTAGATACTTATATGATTACTTGGTCTCGTGCATGGTGAACATTTGTTGAACTTAATGAAAATCCTTCAAAGTTTCTTTCGAGATTTTAGATGTAAATAAAAATTCCCATAAAAATTCCTGACTTTAGATTTGATAACTGATTTTTGGTTATTGACGGCTATAAATTCATGTTTCCTTTTTTCCAATTTTCGTTATTTTACTCTGACATGCCTGCAAAATATAGGTTTGACTCATTGAGGAATGTTGGTTCATTTGCTTATCTTGTACGATGTGCCTGATTATGTGGCCTTACGTCTTTCAGGAAAGTTTATGTAGCTTGATTACGAAACTTTTACTTTGAAGTTGACGACTTCCAGTATGTGTCTGCTGTATTGGTTCTTGGCCTTGTAAAAGTATTATTTATATCCTTAGTATCGACTTTCTTATTTACTTAAGTTACGACAGAACATTCCCTCATTGACTCGAGCTCAGTGAATTTTTGTTTAACACTTCACGAAAATCCCTTGTTGTGCCTTGCGACATGGGAGAAATTCTCAACTAAATTATTTCATTTCTTTTCTTTTGTTTTACCAGAGTTCTGCTGACATACCTGATAAACATGGCCTTGCATCCTATGAAATCTTATGCTAACACATAATAGTGAACGTGCATATAGCCTAATGCCATGTTCTCATTGGTAATCATGCCAATATGTCATAAAACAATTTATTCTTAATCAAAGTCAATAACTGATTTTTTTAAATTGTATTTAAACATAAACATAGATTGTGTACGTTTTTTGTTAACCTATAGATTCTAGTTTTGAGCACTTGACTTCGTTTTTAATACTTGCTGGTATCAGTCTCGTACGTGAACGTTTTTGCATATAAAATAATCATTACTTTGGAAATTGCTTATGGATTATACTTGCCCATCGTTATATTTATACAGCTTGGTGCAAATTAAATTTATTTTTTTATATGTTAAAACTTGCCCTGTGTGAATTTTTACTTTTGTTAAGATAGATCAAAAATGAGTTAGACTTGCCCTGTATGTACGACTAAACCTAACGTTTTTGTGTGAAAATATGTATGTGTGCGTGTGAACTTGACACAAAAACATCTTCTTTTATTATTAATTTATGGATTTTATTGAGTGTTTATCTTGCTTGGCTCGAAATTGAATTTGATGTAAGGACTATATATGCTTCTAGTAAAGGAATTATTCATTGCTCGCCGAGACTCTATATTTACTTACTTGCAAGATTCACTATATTAGGTTACTAGGTACTCTATGCTTTACTGATCCAAGAGTCTATATATTTGTCCTACCCATAATCCTAGTGTGGTTTGACCTAATCTTAAGTATCCACGATTTTTGCAAGAGGCTCAGTTACCCTGCCTATGCAACGTATGCTTGACGTTTGTGTTTTACTACGCTGCGCTGAAACACTTTGGGAATTTTACTACGCTTACTACTCATAGTACAAAGAGTGCTGATATCTTACTGAATGGTACTATTATCTAGTTTTTAATTGTGATTTCGTTCTATTAGCAGATTGGGTTTATCGGATCCTCAAAATTAAGGTTTGGCAACTCATGTTATTACGCACAGGAACGCTTTTTGGCTCAAGATGCTGGAAATATCACAAACTTCTAAACCAATATTTTAAATGTTATGTTAAATTGACAATTCATGAAACCCTGTCTGTTTAGCTAGGATGACTCGAATGTCACGTTTTTGTTATGATTTTCAGTTAAAATGTGCTGTATCAGCGCTATTGTGATCGTGACCTGCACTGGTTACCGTTCTGTACCACAAATCTGCATTTACATGTTTCTTGCTTTATTATAGACGAAATCGTGTGCTAACGGCTTTGTAACGGATTTTTATTAAAATAAAATATATGAATAGATTACATATTAATTTCTGCTGTGATTGTATAATATGTACTTGCCATGTTTTCAGGGCTTCGACGAGATTTCTGCAGCAGGATCATTTCTCGATTTCATCAATAAGTTACTTGGTACTTCGTATTGCTGCAAAATGTTCGGGATTCGAATAATCCATACAATTTAGCTACTTGGTTAGAATACTTCGCAATGTAGGTATACCTGAGTGCTCAAAATGTCGGTATCCGTGGTTCTGCTGATGAACTGTATTTCTTACATTAGTAATACTTTTCCCATCGCTTATAGGCTAACCTTCTGGTGCTACGAAATATTTGCTTGCTCAAAATTGCATTTAGGACTGATTTCTGGCATATTTACATTGGAGCGTGAAAAATAACCATTTGCTTTTCATTGAAATTATGCTGTTCTAAGCAGATTTGTTTCTGCATACGCTCGGAAGAGTGTGGATCATTTTGTTTGTGCTTACCATGTTTTTCTTCACTGAGTTGCAATGAGGGTTGCTGATGCTTTCACTGTAAGTTGCTGCTGACTGTGTTGAAAACTGGCGGCTCGACTTGAAATGTTTGGTCTTTTGGATCAGCATGTGATTTAGATATAAAATTTTGCAATTGCTGCTCAGCTTTATTTAAATTGCCATTTATGACTTCTGCTCAGTCTAAATCGTGTGGTATGTTAAATGGTTGAATAGGGTTGCATGATCGTAGAAAAAAATGGTCTACTATGCTTCATGCGAATTTGTAATATATTAAACGGTTCCAAATAGTGTACTGCTCGTAAAATTATGGGATTAGGAATTCTGCAGTAGTGGTAAAATACGATATTCGGTTACACATATATACCCCCACTTCCGGTCACGTGATCAAAGTGGGGGTAATGATGCACTTGCGATCATCTGTTGAAAAATGGGGTTTCATTTATCGTCAATCTGGAGGACGGTGGAAAAGTGCATTTTACTATCTGTTTTCCAGCTTTC
>JAHWFP010044838.1:16073-26827 GCA_023313725.1 Lithobius niger | reverse complement strand
TCTACATAACTAAGTTCGTAATATTTGTTTGTGTGTCGCAAGATCACAGAGATTCCAACTACTAATTCATATGTCTTTTGTTTGTGCATCTAGACGGAATGTCGGCCAAACGGAATTGTCTGTTCTGTATAAGTAATGATTCAAACTGTGTTTTCAACAAAGAGGCACAATAAGGGTGATATCATATGTTTTTCCAGTCACAATATTTTCATGAAAATGGGATTTAGGCAGCTATGGCTTTTAACCCTGAATCTAACTAAATCAATGAAAGTTTGGCCTACTACTAATGGGAAATCACTAGCATGCTCTATGAAACTGACCAAATGCGGGGGGGTTGCCCTAGTAAAATACTAAATTAATGAATTAGAGACCACGTCATAATATTTGAAAATTTTTACATACAAATAAAATTTACGATGAAGAAAAAATTTTAATATCACAAAGATTTAACTTACCCTATTGGTACCATATGGTACCAAGATTATTACATACCATACACATTAAAGAAAATAGAAAAAAATGTTACTTTTTCAAAGCCAACAAGAATTAAAAAGTCAATTAATTATAAAATTATTAATTAGAAAAGTTATAAAACTAACACAACTAACAATCCATAAATTGAATAAAATGTATGCATGCATCTGTTTGTTAAACAAATATTGTGTTATGTGTTCTGTATTATTTGTATTATGTAATTATAACAGCTCACACAAGTTATTCGTTTATCTTCAAGCAATGTAAGCAATAAATGTATTATTATTATTATTATTATTATGATTATTATTCAAAAAATACGAGAAAACAAAAAAGAAACTAATAAAAATACTAAAAAAAAAACAAATTAGAAAAGAATAGAACACAGAAGAATTAGTGGAGTGCATAAATAGAAAAAACAGAATGTGGAAAGAATTAAAATCTTCAGGATTAAAAAATAAGGATCTACTTGGAAAATACAAAAGGGGAAAAATTTATAGACTAGAAAATTAAAGAATGTAACAACCAATTCTTTAAAAATAAGATAAATAATCTACAAAAAACTAAAAAAAATCAATATGGGAAGTTGTTGTTGCATTAATTGAAAAAAAAATATAAAAAACAAATCAGTGAGGAAATTATAAAAGCATTTAATGGCGAATGTTTGGAAAGTATTGTAAATCGATTTAATAATTTTTTTTCAAATCAAGTGACAAACTTAAGAAAAATAAACAAATATGAACATGAAATATTAAAAAAGTTACCTTCTCAAAGGAAGTTACAAAAACAGAATTAAAAATATGAAAGTAACAAAACCTACAATGTATTTAGAAGAGGCAACTGAGAATGAAATAATACACATTATAACAGAATGAAATAATACACATTATAACAGAATTAAATAACACACATGCTACAGGTTTAGATAAAATAAAAACTGAACATATTAAAAAATAAAAATAAAATACTGCAAAAGGGATATGTAAGGTAATAAATGCAATGATAAAACACGAAGTTTGGCCAGAACAGTTAAAAACTCAAATCATAAGACCAATACATAAAAAGGGAAATAAAAATGATTTAAACAACTATCGGCCTATTGCTCTGTTATCTGTAATTGATAAAATCTTGGAAAAATTTTTGTTAATAAAATATGGAATTTCTTTGTTAAATGTAAAAATTTAACATCTTCATAATTTGGATACAGGAAAAAAATGGGCACAAATGACTTATTGTCGGAAATTATGATCTTATAACAACAATACTAAATGATGGAAAATATGTTGGAGTTTTTTAATAGATTCACAAAAGGCATTTGATACTTTTGATAAAAAAAATTTAGTAAGGAAATGCTATAATTTAGGTTTAGGAGGAAAAATTTATAATTTAATAAAAAGCTATTTACAGGACAGAAAAACTGTTGTTCAAGTAAACGAAACAATTAGTTATTCTATTATAAGTAAATATGAAGTACCGCAAGGCTCAGTACTTGGACCACTTATGTATTTAATTTACACAAATGATATTGCGGAAATTATAGAGAAAACTAACTTGTTTATGTTTGCTGATGATACAGTGTTAATATCTATAAATAATAACTATTGTGAAGTGACACAAAATTTGCAATATGACTTTAATGTAATAAATGATTACTACATAGAAAATGAACTATTTATAAGTAAAGAAACAACACTACAAATGGATATTACTGTTCCTAAAATGAAAATAAAAAAGATAAATGGATTATAAAACATTATGGAAATTGCTAGAATTTAGTACATGGAACGCACATTTTTTCTTGTAGTGATAAATGTGTTGAATTAGAAAACAAACACACAATGAAATATTTAGGAATGGAAATTATTAAAAATTGGTCTTTTAAAAATCATATCATAGAAACAATAAAAAATTACGGAGATTATGCCCAAAAGTCAATAAAATTGAGAGAATTTTTAAATAAGAAACAGAAGAAAATAACTTTTGATGCATGGGTATTAAGTGTAATTAGATATGGTATTGAAATATATGGACATGCATCAGGATACTTATTGGAAAGATTGCTGAATATATAGAATAAATTGTTAAAAATTTTGTTTGGGAGTAAAAATAATGTAGTACAAACAGAAACACTATTTAAACAAAATAAAATTATGAAAATAAGACAAATTAAAACTTTGGTTGTATTATTAAAATATTATTTTGATAATACATTTAAAATAAGATCTTCTGTATTAAGTGAAACAACATCTATAAAAAATAGTTTTAAATTACCGGCTTGGAAAAATTTCTATGGTAAAAGAAAATGCGAATATTTCATACCCAACATTTTTAATAACATACCAAAAGTAGTATTAACTTGTTTAAATAAACCACAATTTAAAATACGAGTACAAGACTTTTTGCTTAAAAATGAAACAAAAACTTAATATGCAATGCTTTTGTAAACAACGTTAAAATAGTTTAAAATTGTTTAAAATTCACTTTTCTTGTACAGTGTTTGATGTTTATAATATAATAATATAACTTTCTCCACCAAGAGTGGACGGAGACGGCAGGGTGGTGAGCCTCTTACACCGTTCCGGGTGAGAAATTAGGGCAGATCAGGGCAGTGGACGTCTGAGAAAACGTTGGAGGAGGTTTCTTCCTAAGCATTCGTCGAAAAGATGAGATAGAACTAGCATTTACAGTTTCCCTACGAAGAGCATTCCAGACAGGAACCACTCGCACAGAAAAAAATGCCTATGGCAATCTGTGTGACACGCTGGAACATCCAATTTCCAATATGTCCCCTAGTTACATTTAAGCCAGGGGCAAAAGCAAAAAACGGAATATCAACATCGATGAGGTTATGCAAAATCCGAATACCAAAACCAGATCGAACCTCAATCTGCGCAACTTCAATAACTCAAGACCCAGCCTCTTGAGGCGCATCTCATTAGGAAAGTCGCGTAAACCTGGGAGGCACTTAGTGAAGCGTCTCTGAACAGCTTCCACGGCATCGATGTCCTGCAACAAATATGGCGATCAAACAGGGGTAGCGTACTCCAAGACTGGCCACACAAAAACCTTAAATGCCCACGCCAAAGTCGTACTACTGCCAGAAGTGAAGCACCTTTTAATTAAAGTAGATCGTTGATGAGCCGAGGTGCATACCTTTTGGCAATGGACTGAGAATTTTAAGTTTCCAGAAAACCAAACTCCCAAGTCTCACACTTCCTCAATTTGGGGAAGAGGCATCTGTTTAAGTATGTAATGGGAACAAGGATTCATGTTTCCGACATGGAAAGAATGGCATTTTGAAATTGCGATGGGGAGCTGCCAGCAGTCTGACCATTCACCAGCATATCGGATCTGTGAGTCAAGATCCTGGGATTTACTCCCAGTCAGGTTCTCTCCACTGACCTTTAGGTCATCTGCTAATTTGAAGCCAAAAATATTTGAGTTATCAAAAAAATAAATCATTAATTTAGATCACAAACAGGAGAGGCCCCAGAACCGAACACTGGGGAACTACACGTGGAATAGGAATCCAAGAAGAGAAGCAGTTGTCAATTTGTACCTACTGGGACCTGTTTCGAAGGAAGGCTGAAATCCAGTCTTTAATCTTACCAGAAATACCACAACAGTCAATCTTGAAGAGAAGCTTACTGTGGATAACTGATTTGAAGGCTTTTTTAAAATCGAAATAAATTGTATCCGAAGGAATACCAATATCGAGGGCACTCGTCCATCGGTCAAGTACCAAAAGTAATTGATAAGTTGAAGATCTACCCGGGAGGAACCCAAATTGGTACTGCCGAATAATGTAATGTGTCTTTAGGAAGGAGTCCAGCTTATCGCGTATAACCATTTCCATGAGTTTACAAGTGACACAAGTAAGGGCAATTGGTCTGTAATTTGACGGATGAGAGGGGAACCCTTCTTGAAGACAGGAACCACATTAGCCTGGCTCCAGGCAGATGGCACATGACCCTGATCAAAAGAAAGTTCAAAAAGTCTAGAAAGTGGGTAACAGACTTCATTAGCAATCGTCTTTAGTAGGGAAGCTGAGAAACCATCAGGCCCACAAGATTTACTTGGTTTGAGCTTGGCTAAAGCTGCCAGAACGGTACTACGTGAAAAATCGACTCGAGTGCACAAAGACTCGCCATTCAATGGAAAATTGGCTGCGGTGCTTATAACTCCATTATCAAGGACAATATTTGAAGCAAAGGTAGAACTAAGGGCCTCAGCTTTTACTGTATTCTCAGAGACGTAACTGTTATTTACAAAAAGAGGAGGAAGGGCTCTGGAAGCATTCATTTTTCTATGATAGTATTTAAAAAGTGATGACAAATTGCCGTCACAAATCACAGATGATTCACTCTCACGGTGCCAGGTCTCAGTGGCATCTGAATATTGTTTCCGTGTCGAGTTATAATTTGATAGTGTAACTGGGCTGGGATTTCGTCGATTGTTTTCTACAACTTAAGCTTGAAGTTAAGTTGAATTGGTGAAATTTGAAATTGTAATTCTTATGTTTTAAAATTGTTTCAACTGCAATCGTCCACATGGGGAGGGAAAGTTGTGCTGAGGCGTGATTTATTTATTATTTTTCATTATTGTTACTTTTAAAGTTTTGTCTTTGAATCTCACACAAACTGCCTTATGAACAGTTTCGAGGGTTACTGCTTTAATTGAAATAAAATTTATTATTGTTATTGTGAGGTTAGAAAATGCGGTCATAATTAAAAATATTTTTTCAAACAATGCATTTTATAAAAGATGTTAAACACTAGGTCGTTAAATAGAAAGAATAAAAAAAAATTCACATTAACGAAAATTAGAAATAAATACGGCAAAAAAATTTCGGATTATTACATTGCAAATACATTTAATAACTTGGACGAAGGTTTCGAAACGAGTAGTATGTTTAGAGAATTAAACAGAATAACAAAAAACTCATTATTGATAAATGAAGATTGATTGAAGGAAGGGGCGGGGCCATAGGAAGAGTAAGGCGAGCAAGGCGCAATTAGAAATAAATACGGCCAAAAAAATTCGGGCTATTACATTGCAAATACGTTTAATAACTTGGACGAAGGTTTCGATAAGTGTAGTACGGTTAGAGAATTAAACCGAATAACAAAAAACCCATTATTGATAAATGAAGATTGATTGAAGGAAGGGGCTGGGCCGTAGGAAGGGTAAGGCGAGCAAGGCGCCTGCCTAGGGCACCGCCTTGCTGGGGGCGATTCGCCGAATTCCTGTCAACCGTGTAACCGTGGAAGTGGACGGTAAAGCACAAATATTGTATTTTTTAACGGATCGTATTGCATCAAAGTTCACAACACTGTAAGAGACGAGCTTGCTTGGACTTGGTTTAGTGCTCGCTGCACAATTTCCGGATGTTTTGTTAGCCGATTATTTGTTTTTCCTTGAATGATCAGAAAACCGAAAACTGAAATAAAAGAAAAGTTTATAGAGCGGCACTTTAGTATACTTGCTTCTTGCTTCTTATAGAGATGCTTGCACTCGAAAAATGCGAAAATTGGACAAACAACGGTTTTTTACTCCAGTTGAATTAGTTATACTGAAATGTTTATTTTCAGGTTGTTCTAGCGAAATATATTACTCTCATCTCTTTATCACCTTATTTGAGTTTTTTTTGATCAGTTGACAAGCACAAATTAATACGAAATCCCATTAGTTCAATAAAAAACACTTTTTTTTATTATTTGGTAATGTCCATTGTTTTCAACTGCTTTAAATACCTAGTACAGGTCTCTCGCATTTACTAGGAGTAGTTACTATTTAATTATGTAAGACTCAATATATTATCCGTGAAATTTTTAATTTATATAGGTAGTCGGTGGAAGGGGGAGGGGGGGAGGGCGCCGCTCAGTTGGCTCGCCTTGGGCACCAAGGCAGCTAGCTACGGCCCTGGGAAGGGTATTTTAAGATAACATAATATACTAACTCGGGAATTGAGATAGCACATACAAGGGCTTACAGGCCCTTCGTGCGTCTCCTTTTGTATAATAGGTTTTGGCTTTTGTTTTCATATTAATTTATATTAATTGTATTAATCATCATTTTATGTATCGTTATATACAGAATGTATTTGTGGTGGTGTTGTTGCTGTAACATAAAATGAAATAAAGCAAAGCGTTATTATTAAAAAAATTATTATTATAATAGTCAACATAGCATTGGCGTAAATAGGCATTCTGTAAAGTCTGCAAAGTGCAGCTATTGCAATGTAAACACACCAGGGTGATGTATGGGGAAAAAGTCCAGCAGTGCACAATATTACCCCTGAAAATCGACTGTAAACCACTGAAAAGCAACTGAAAACCACTGATAATCAAAGTTGTCATGGTAAAAATGAACGTAAAGACTAACAGGCTCAAGAAGGAACCAAGTTGAGATAGCAGGCCTTTAGTAGTAAAGGTACACTGCAGTTGTGAAACTGTGTAACACATGCACAGGGCTATTTGATCCCTTGAGGTAAACATTTACCTTTCGTAAGTGTATTTTTTTGTGATCCCAGGATGGTACACAGTGAAGTTCCCAAGGATTGGAATGCCTCCTTAATTTTACCTATCTTCTCTAACATCTTGATCGATTTCCATTCTTTTTTCTCTTCTGCCTTTCATTTCTTGATCTCTACATGTTTGCAATTTGAACTATGTGTCTATTGTTCATTTGTAGGTAGATAGTAGTTTGGTGACCTTGAAAATTGGACTCAATGTCATCTCAGGTTGCACCAATGGATTGTCCTAACATCCTAAACTTGATATATAACCATAGTATATGACGTGTGTCATATGCGCTAGAAGATATCTTCTCGCTCCTGCGGGTACTGTTGATATGAAATACCCTGTATAGTTGGCAGTATTTTGAATCTCGTATCCAATATATTTTTTCTTCGACCACAACTATTTCCAAATGCATACATAATCTGACATGGAGGTTCTGACAGCCTTCTTCGTTCTTGATGTCACCTGCTCATCGTCTACAAATAAACACAAGTACAAATTGTTGTTACCTGCACACTTAATGACGACTCAGGAGTAATACTGGGATTTGAACAGTCCTATGCATCACAAAGATAAGCTCACACACTCATACCAGTTCCGACCTGATTCACTTGGGCAGCAGAGGGACTTGTCAAGGAGGTATATACAAGTTGTTGACAATTCTCCTCGATTGATTTTCGTAACATGATGATTGCATTAAAGACACAATTTTGTAAACACATTCAATCAAGTAGATTTTTTAGATGTATAAGTAATGAAGTTGACGGTGAAGTTTTCTAGGCAGACCAGATACTAACCTTACTGATGAGTTGTAACTGTTGTTGCTGTAGGTTGTGAAAAGTTCATCTTCGCATTCTGGTTTCATGCTGCCATGACATGATGCACCTTACTTTTTTTTGAGGCAGTCATTAGGATTCAATTTTCGAACATGGAATTATTTGGAGTGAATAATTTTGTTCATGGCACTAAAGTTCGAATTTTATGAGAATATCTGGAGTCCAGTCGTCGCTTATAGCATTTTGAATTATATTTTGCATTATAGGATTTTAACAAATGACTTCTGTGAAAGTTTAGGTGTAGGGTCAGAAGTTAATAGCCATAGCGTGACATAATAGAACAATCCTTTTTGACAAATAAGTTTCATCACCTTCAGAATCATTATACGTAGTATTAGAAGTGCTAAGGTGATTATTCTGTTCATTAATATCTCTGGCACGATGTACCTGCATCACTGCCCTGGTGGTACTGGTAGGTCAAACATTATCATGATAGGACTGATAAACAGGTCAGTTGGGAACGTTATGTGCATGAGACTGTGGTAGAGGATCCTGAAAAGGGAGGAGGGTCAGGCCGATGAGGTGTAGGAAACTCACAATAACATCTGTGTGTATTACAGACAGTGGTCTTGAATCGATAAGAGATAAGAGAAGATCTCATCCTCATAGCTGTACATCAAAATGTACTTCAAAAGATATTACTAATACAAGTCCTGAGGACAAATGCCTACGCTGCAGGAGTCACATCCTAAGAATAAAAAAGCGTGTTTGGTTGTTGGGTTAAATTTCTGCTTGTCTTAAAAGTAGGCCACAGTAGCACAGATATCCAAAGGTATTTAGATCATGAATGAAAGAATGGTTAAGGTCAGAAGCTCATTGTCCTGTAGATGTTCATTGAGCTTAACTAACAAGTGGCTTACTTGTTGTTATATTGTGAAGAAAGCATATCATCTCAATTCCAAATTGGCATAAGTTAACTGATATGTTCTAAAGTTCTAAGAGGTTGCTTTCCAAACAATGCTCTAAAAAGATCCATCGATAAATGATTGCATTGAGGAGAATATGGTGCAGAGCGGTAACGCTTCATACCTTGCAACAATAAATATATTTGAAACAAATAAGATTTCCAGACTTGTTTGTTGTTGATGTGAAGCATAACCAATTGATGTTGTATTTCATGTTGGCGTTGGAAATTAAAAATTTGAACGCTCTGAGAAATACTGATTTATGAACCAAATACAATGGAAATGATACTTCAAGAATAATAATCAGTTAGCTTGAAAAGGTATCTTCCATTGCCGTAAAGCAGTTCTGATGGGCGTCAGGTTTGCGTGTAAGATTTCATTGCATGTCTAGAACATATGGAAGCAATCTTGGGGTACGTTAGATTACGACTATTACATGTGACACAAGTACCATAGGGGTTGCTAGTCGGTGTGACAAAATTCACACATCATAGTAGGGACTTCGCTATTCTCTGCATAATGTAGGAATATGGATGGGTGAGATATTACATTCATAGGCCCCAAGTAGGGGGGGATTGAGGCTTAATGGCGCGTCGACAACTTGGTCATTAGCGCCAACCTCAGTCACAGTGAAGTGGTCCGGGTTGCCACTGCATCACACATTACAGAGATGTCATTCAAACCCCTAATCTAAATCTTGTCATACACCTGTACCTCCTGCAAAAATTGAAAAACACCGGACAGGAGGACAGACTTATCATCCAATTGACGCGCAATGTCATGCAGAAGATGGAAACGACGACGAACACCATCAAGATGGTGACAATCAACAAGGAAGTGCCGGACCATAAGTGGCCGTCGACACCAAGAACATTCAGGAGGGTCAACCCCCCGCAAAAGGAAACAGTGAGTAAGTCGAGTGTGACCAACGTGCAAACGGGCCAACACCACCTCCTCACGGCGACTGCGGCAACACGCCGAGTGCCATTCCTCAACAGTGCCTTTAATAGCACGTAACTTACTACCGACTTGACTGTCCCACAAGGCCTGCCAAAAAGTGTGTAACCTCAGATGCAGAGTTGGAAAGGCGTCTGAGGGAACAAGGCCGAGATCCCTCCGGAGCGGACCAGAAACGGCCCCTTTCGCTGCAGAATCCGCTTCCCAAGTAGGAAGTCTTAGGATATAAGTTTTCATAAAATGTCAGTTGAGAATATGACGTTGGTGCTATTGTAACGTAGGTGGAGTCTTTTGACTTTTACTACTTTCGACAAAATATGAATTGTAGAGATTAGATCAGCATTAAGATGTCATTTTCCCTTTTGTATCGAAATGTGGAGTAAACATTAGGTTCGCTGTTGGTGAGTATAAAATATTCTCCAAATGTGGTATTGAATTTGTTTTCGCAAATTTAATTATTATAAGTTTAGTGGTGGAAATCCTAGTATCTTTCAAGATAGGTAATCTTAGCCATGACAGCTCACAGGTCGTGGAGACAATCCTCTTGGAAAGTCTAATGGCTTGTGGCACCACTTTCTATGGCAAAGTACTTATTTGTCGCCAAAAAATGGATGTGAACATTGAAGCAAAGTCGAGGCGAATTCTTGTTTTACTTTGAAAACATCGGCATTCTCTGTGCCATTGGCATGGGTGATTTTTGGAAGTAGTAAATCATCCAATTCTCTATTCTTATCCTTTAAGTCGGTTTCCTCTGCTTGTAGTGAACGTATGGTCTCTTTAGGGCGTGAAGAGAAGTAACAACCTTTAGTTGGTTGTTGAGGTTTTGGAGGTGCAACTGTTTTAGGCATTTTGTTAAATTCATCTTGTTTTCGACAATTAAGTAGTAAGTAGCACAGGAAAAGTCGGTTGAAGAACACTTTAACATGGGATTTCAAGAAACTTTTACATGGGATTTCAAGAGCAGTTTAACGTGGGATCAGAAGAACCAGGGAATACAAGAAAACATCCATAACATTATTCCCCAATTTTTTTATCGCGTTACAAATTAATCTTAAGTAGTC
>JAHWFP010044838.1:0-16063 GCA_023313725.1 Lithobius niger | reverse complement strand
GGCCGCATCACTCCTTTTTATTTTTAAATAAATAAATAAAATATTCTGCTCACGTCAAATCTTTAAAAATTCCCTGTTTTTATTACTTTACTGTGGGCATTAAACGTGCAAGTGTGTAGCTAACTACAGCTTGTTGTCCAGCACTAAGGTGGATGTAGGTAAAAGAAAAGTTATCGTTCAGGTATAGAATACACATCAGTAACAACACTTGTATTTCTTAACTTGGCTAACACTGCAAACTCCAAGTGTTAGCATTCTTCATTTCTACTGCACATTATTATTAGCTAGTTGAACTGATTTTCAACAACACAAGGAAAGCAACATATCTTGTAGTTTAATAAACATAACAATACAAAAATGAACTGACTTTGTAATTGAATCTTTTTTTTATCAATATCTATTTTTTTAGCGTGTACCATTTTGCTTGATGTTGGATTCACAGTTCACACATGAAAACCTTGGAAATTCTGCCGTGTTTCTTTTTATTCTTGTTTCATGTTTTTGTTAAAATATGTTTCATGCCTGCGAAAAACCAAGTTTCAAAGTACATGTTTTTCCTATTGTTGTATCGCAATTTTAAAGGAAAATATTCATCCACCCCCTAAAAAAATATTGCTGCACTTTGAATGGTTAAAAAAATAAAAATAAAATGCTGCTGCCCACATTCACTTTTGGTTTGCAGACTGATGAGAACGAAGGTTTTTTTTTTATTCTTATTCATTTCTACCACCAGTAGCTGACGCACTTCATTTATATCAAGACATTTCATGGTAAATTATGTTATTGCTGTGAAGAAATCCACCATCCAAGGATGAGACATAGGGCTTGTGTTTATCTAGAAAAATATGAATACCGAATATGAGATTTTCAAAACCTATCGTGCTGGTAGCGTTTTGGTAGCAGCGTGTGTAAGTTTATGCTTGTTCCTTGTTCACTCACTTCATGTTATACATGTACTATATAGGTGTACAGTATGTTATCGTTTTAAATGTTGATAAATAAAAGAAATGTTTACAAAAATGTTTATATTTGCTAAAATTTAATCCAAGTTCTCCAAGTTTCATATGATGAAATACAGTTTCAAGTATATAGTTCCTTTTGAGTTCAATAAGGTACAGCTTGTTTAAATTTTTAAGCGGAATAATATTTTCGGTTATGGTAACATACGGTTGCTTGTATACCTGTCCATTTACAAATGAACATCTTGAATAAATGCCTAAGTATGATAAGAGTTTTTTATAATTAACTATTGTAATAACATACATTTCATATACTCGACCTCCCATGGCCGGGGCGATGTCATGTGGTAAAAAATTGTGTGTGTAGTGGGGGGGGGGTTAGTGCTATTAGGTGAAAACCATTAAAAAAATCGTCTACATCTCGTTTAATTAACTGAGGCTTGGTAGAATTTACATTCCCTGACTGGGTGGGATGACTTTCGATTTCTAAGTGTCACATGCATCATGTTTTGGTACAAGGTACAATGACAGGGTATAATTTGTTAGAATTTAGACATCCCATTGGGAGAGGGCTACGGGGAGCAAGCGGTTCTGTGGGGTGAAGGTGTATGGGTTGTGAACCAGTGGGGTGAGGCCCATTGCATCACAAGGTTTACGTAGTATTTGGCAGAATGTACACACGCTGATGGTGAGAAGTCCATGGGAGTGGCGATGCACGTGGGATGAATCCCACAGGTGCGCTTCCATTGGTTGGGGAGCCCCATAGGTTCACGAAACTTGCACAGTACTTATATGGCCTTTGGTAGAATTTACACATCCTGATGGGGTGTCATAACTTAGGGTGTAATTTCTGGTCACAAGTGGTCGGCAACAACATCGCACATGTGAAAGTGGCCCGTATGTTGATGACAGTTCTGATCAACTGGTAGAATTTAAACGTCGTTTTTTTTTGGAATCTCGTTTAATTAACTGAAGCTTGGCAACATTTACATTCCCTGACTGGGTGGGATGACTTTGGTTTTTTAAGTGTCACATGCATCATGTTTTGGTACAAGGTACAATTACAGGGTACAATTTGGTAGAATTTACACTTCCTATTGGGAGAGGGCTATGGGGAGTAAGCGGTTCTGTGGGGTGAAGGTGCATGGGTGGGGAACCAGTGGGGTGAGGCCCATTGCGTCATTAGGTTTACATAGTATTTAAATGCATTTTGGCAGAATGTACACACGCCGATGACGAGAAGTCCGTGGTAGTGGCGAGGCATGTGGGGTGAATCACGCAGGTGCGCTTCCATTGGTTGGGGAGCTCCATAGGTTCACCAAACTTGCACAGTACTTATATGGTCTTTGGTAGAATTTACACATTCTGATGGGGTGTCATAACTTAGGGTGTAATTTCTGGTCACAAGTGGTCTGCAACAACATCGCACATGTGAAAGGGGGCCAGTATGTTGATGACAGTTCTGATCAACTAGCAGAATTTAAACGTCGTTTTTTTGGAATCTAACATGCGAGACACCTTTATAGGAAACTTTTTTACCACATTTCATCCAGATCTCATCCTCCTCAATTATGTTAAAAACTAGTTAAACCATGATCATTTATTCTTTGTTTTACAAGTTGTAAATTAGGAATTCGGATATGATTGCCTAGATTGTTAATTTCCTATAAGTTTATGACAAAGGTACCATATACTTCAGGCTTTAGACTTAAACTAAAATGCTGCAAAAGGTAATTCAACTTTTAATTTTTACCTCATAATATGGGGCTAATTATTAAATTTGGGCCACGACTTACCTGCAACGTTGCATTGTCACTGTGGTCTAAACTGTAATATTAAAGTATTGGTTTACAACACGTGCTGACATTGTTTACAAAAATAAAGTCTGGAAAGTGTATTTGTCGGTTATAGGAAAACAGACTCGTTACGGATTATGCAATTATAAATACAATCTGAAGTTCCTGTTGAGAAAACTGACAACAAGTGCTTCAGCATAAGTTGTGTGCTTTTCTTAAATTTATTGTTCGACTCTGGTGAATAGGAAGACATAAACTATTATGTCTCAAGTAGCTTAAGAGATAACCATGCTACCTCTAAAGGTATTATTAAACATTCATGCCATGAGCACGAATTGAATCAACTCTGAATTGGTCTAAAAGAAGCACCAAATGTATGTTACTGTTAAATACTGTAAAAATTCTACTTTCCCAACTGAGGAGAAAGAAGCTGGTGAAGCAAACGTTTGCTGGGAGTGAAGGCAGCAAATGATGTTGTCATGGAAGGAGCCATAATTCCTCTTATACGCTAAAAGAAAGTATTCGAAGACATGGTTGACACATTACGAGATGGGATACAAAACAATCAACATCCTTTTTTGTTCAGATCTTTTTTTGTTGATTTTTTATGCTTTATTAATTAAATGATAGGACAATTGAGTAGGCCTAACTTTTCACCGTTTTGATGAATAAACTGAAAGAAAGCAACGTGTTGTTTCATAGCAAACTATTATTAACATTAACAGTAATTATGTGGTTAATGTAAATTGGCTCTAATTTTTTCCAATTTGTTTTCGTCTTGGTTTATGCACCAAGATTATGTAATACTATTACAGTCTGAAGTAGTATCAACACTTACGCAAATGTACCGACTTCATGGAGAGAAGAGTTGTTTATTTTGTCAGACTGCCAGTGTGAAAGTTTACTGCAAATGGTAGTATCAATGTTTCAAGAAAGCTACACGAATTACTTTATATTTACACTGGGGACACATTAATTATGCTTTAATCATGGGCCACAATCTTATCACACTCATGAGCAAAGACACAAAGTGTAGCTGAACGAGAAACCAGTACCAGTTTGCAAACCTATTCTCTTGATATCAGTTATAAAGTGT
Source organism: Lithobius niger (assembly GCA_023313725.1). Classification (NCBI taxonomy): domain Eukaryota; kingdom Metazoa; phylum Arthropoda; class Chilopoda; order Lithobiomorpha; family Lithobiidae; genus Lithobius; species Lithobius niger. Next base: position 12,212 of record JAHWFP010044838.1, on the reverse strand, counting down.
CATCCTTAGAGATCCTTGAACATGGAATGTTAGGTCTACTGTCTTGGATGTAAATCAAATAGATTGTGGGTGTCGAACTGAACAGCTGTATTGAGGAAGTTCTGATTTTGTTAATATGGTCTTCAGTTCTTAGTCCCTATTATAGAATTAAAAGAAATTTTTTTTTGCATTTATTACTGATAGACAATGATCTCCGTCAACTTCTACACTTCATAATTGATAATGAGACAGGTAGCGCAGGCAAGTGCTAGTGCAAAAAAAAAACACTCCCACCATGGTCTTCTCATGGTTGCTACGAACTGTGAGTATCAGACTCTTGGTGTTTTTGATGGAAATAATTTCGTTTTATGTTGTGAACAACGTACAAAATGTATTATAGTGATGAAATTTAAATGTTTCTTCATCTTCCATACCTAGTGAGTTTAAGGTTTCATCAGTGGGCCACATGTTTTTTTTTGATTTTCACATTGTACTCTACAGCCTGAGTCAGGGAATTATTCACACTACAATAGATTAAAATGAAAAATTTTCACTTGTTTTTATACATTAGGAAAGAAATACAAATTACTTACATTTATTAGAAGCGAGCAATTGCGCATCCTCTTAGGTATACAACGATGTTTCAGCAAAGGGAGTATTCTGACAGTATGTCATTGCTTTTCATGAATGGACCAAGGCTTTTTGTATCTTCCAATAAAGGGCAAGAAAATATTATTACGATACTCTGACGTGAAATTTGGTTGGAAAGTACTGATTAACCACCTCACATGGATATTTTATTTTGGTTTATTTCCTTAAAGTTAATCTGTAGTCTGTAAACAAAGTTCATAAAGCCACTGCTAACAGAATACTACCTGTAAGGACGTAAAACAAAATTTCAATTTTTGAAGTTCATAATGTTACTACGTTAAAATGATACAGCCAATGAGGATGTGTTTGTACTGGCATACATACTTGAAGTATAATTGTAATCAAGTAAAGTTCACATATGTTTATAATGTTCGAGTTAAAACATGCCACAATTATAGGCCTATACCATTTTACTCGAACATCCTTTTTTCAGTCATGACCAAATACGAAAAAATCGTGCTGCATCAGAAAGTATACCTAAACGAGTAGTATGTACGGGTTGTTAAACCAAGTCTGTAATGGTCGGTTTCAAAGTACTTTGTTAAAAAATCATTTTAATCCTAAATGTTGATCATAAAACAGGTGTACAGTTGTACACTTATAAATCTATCATTTTCCTTGAAAGCACAAATTCGTACCTTGGGTATTTAGCTAAGATGTGAAAACAGCAATAGTAAAAGCTTCTTTACCTTAGGCATTAAGTCAAAAAAGGACTGTGTTGCATTATTTCTTGTCAATATTGAGAATATTTGTTGTTTGAGTAGAAATGAAATGAATGCCTATTTCTACCCACCGTCCATCGCTGATCAAATTCGTTAGTTTTGGTTGAACAAAAGTTAGTGAAATATACTAATTTTTATATTATTGAACGAACGTAGCAGTGTAGGATCGTAAAACGTGGTAAAGAGGAACCGTGTCACCATGTTAAGCTGTTCTTGAGATCATTAACCTTTTTGGAAGTTGTAACGAATGATAAACAAGCTTGAAAAATTATGTTAGGGTTGTCTTGTATTTCCCGTTTTAAACAGTTGTTCAGATTCCATGTTACACTGTTCTTGAAATTGCATATTAAAGTGCTCGTGAACCGACTTTTCCTATATACTGCTCACGTGGATTCTTCATGATTGTATCTATGATGCCATGACCACTGTTTACTGTGGTTTTGAAAAAATAATTAATCAGTAGATTGTCTGCTAGACATTTGCTCACTACACAATAAGTTCTACTCTACTCCACCAGCAAGCTACTTGCAGAGTTCTGTTATCAGTAAGCCTGATATAGATAACTTTTCACTGATGGGTCAATGTCAAAGTTGGCATAGCAAGTGCTTTTGTGCATGTGGGAGTGAGTGTTTCTCAATGCCCTCCATCAGGCTATTCTGTGTTTTTATTGGAGCTTCTGTAACTCTGTCTGGCTGTTGAATGGGGCTTGGACCTTTGGGAAGTGCTTCTTATCATGTTTAATGATTCAGTGCCCTGGAGTCTTAGCGAGGTACAATCTTCGTTACACCTTGACACGGGAAAACCAAGCTCTGCTTTTCCACTTGTCTGGAAGCCGAGAACTAAGTTTTCATCTTGATCTCGGGAAATGTTGGGATAGCTGGGATTGAGCATGCTACAGTGAAAGGGGTCCTCTCTAGTCCTCTCAAATGGCATCTGTGCCTTGTTCCCACAGACACCTTTCCAGCAGTTTGTGCTGAGATGGTTCACTACTTGGCAAGGCTTGTGGATCAAACAAATGGCAACAAGTTGTGGTGTAACAATGTCTCCGTCTTAGAATGGCACTCGGCTTGAGGCCGCAGTTGCCAAGAAGAGGTGGTGTTACCCCGTTTTCGTACTGGTCACACCAACCTTGCTCATTGCTAACTTTCGAGGGGGTTATCCATCCTGAATGTCATTGGTTTATGCAGTCACTCATGGTCCGTCATTTTCTTGTTGATTGTTCTTTCCTGATGGTGTTCATTGCCGTTTTCACATTCCATGAGACACATCATGTCAATTGGGCAATGATTCTATCCTGCTGTCCGAGTTTTTCAATTTTTGCAGGCGTTATAGGAAAAGATCTAGATTTGGTGTTTGGTTACATCTCTTTTACGTGTACGCATTGTCATTTAGGATCACTGCACTGTGACTTGACTGAGGTTTGGGCTTAATTATCGATGCAACATTAAGCCTTAATCCCCTCCACGTTTGGTCTAGAAATTTAAGGCAAATGCATACTAGTAATAACAGTTAGTTTCAAGGGGTGCTAGAGTATTGGCTGCTGCATAGGCCTGAAGAAGTGTGACATAGTATCCAACCTGATGTACTACTACAGTTTCCAGCAAAAAAAATTTAGGATCTATGGTTGGATAGGCAGACTCCTTTATATTGCAGGGATTTATAACTTGAATGCATTATGGAAAGATTTTGTTTAGGATTTAGGCATAATAATAAAAAGGACAGATAAGTATGAAGATAAGGGGGAACAGAAGTCCAATATCTGAATAGCGAAATCTGTAAAAAGGAGGCTTGTTAAGTTCTGAGTAAGAAAATTACATTGCTTTTTAGAAGATAAAACGCAATATTAACATAACATGGAAAGTAGGCGATGATCTTACTTAAGTATATCTTGATTATTCATGGTCGAATATTCCTAAACGTCAGCCCTGTTATCAAATACTGAGGAATCATACACAACGATGTTGATAACAGTTTGTTCTCAACGAACTTTATATCTTCACATTCATTGTAGAAGGCAACAGTATAACATAAGAGGTTTACCCAAGTTTTACCTTATGTTCATTTCGTGTACACAGCCAAACAAGTCAAGCTTCATTAAAGATTCGACAGCCCAAAAATATACAACCAACATTTATAGTTAAACATATTACAAACCTTAACCAACAAAATAGGAAAAAATTGTTAAATTTTTTCCATGGGTTTTAATTTTTTTTTGATTATCTTTTTTTGAACTTAGTTCCTACGTATCTTCCTTCTGTGGATTTTGGCCTGGGTTTTGCCCGTGTTTTTTTTTTTAGATTTTTATTACCTAGATTCGATTAAACCAAATTATTCAAAATTATTCAAAATCACAAAATTGTTTAACGTCAGTGTAAGCCAAAACCATACAAAAAAATTCTTAAATGTGTCCTAATTAAATTTTTTTTAATTGGATAATGAGGTGAAACTGAAATAAAACAAAAAATAATTACAGAAAGCAAAAGAAGTTCATTGAATTGTAATATCAACCCAAAAGGTTGATAATTTTTGGCCAATAAAGTTACTTATGGTATCGGAACAAAATATTCCTGTAACCAAGAGTCTCATCTCAACCACGGTCGTTTCATTTTATGTAGCAGTTAAATTTCAGTTAACTTGGTCAACAATGGAAACTATGGCTGTGTTTTTTATTTAAAAAAGTCACAATATTTTTGCTCTATTATCCTTGCACTTACTTTGAACTTACAGAATTTACCAACTTTTTTCACATTTTAATCTATGATTCAATTATCATATAAATAATAAAACTATTTACTTTTTCATCTTTCTTTTCACTTTTACTTCGTCCTCTGTAAATAAAAATTTGTTTTTATCAGAAATGGTTGAAAAGTCAGGACATTTAAAAAACATACCTCATTGTTGATAAATTTATGTTAAATTTTAATATAACTCTTAATACATCTATTCAGTGTGACCAAAAAAGTCTACTATTGAAAAGTTAAAAGTTTGAATTCTAACAAATAATTTTGAACTTATACAAATCTCTTTTTTGAGGAAAAAAGTTTTAGGCACCATATGCCAACGCACTGAGATCATACAACTGCTTTATTAGATTATGCAATGCATTCTCACAGCTAGAGGGCATTGGTGTGTAGGCATAGTTTTCTTGATGTAAAGCAATCTATGACACTATTTTTTTTTAATAAATGTTGTCTTATCGATCTGTAATAACGAGAAATAGAATTGTGACTAATAGAATTGTGACTAGTTTTCCAGGAGCTTCAGAACTCGCTTTATTGATTGTCCTTTACAGGTCAACTATCTGGAAGAAAAGCGATGCTCAAATCTCAGTTATTATGTCTAGTTCCATAACCAAAACCATCACTCAAATTTCAAATGGTGTGTGTTTGTGAGTTTGCATTGTGAGGTCTTTCCGTAAGCAGCATGTCGATGCAGCATGTCTTCTGAAACGATATAGTTACGCAACCTTCACTGTTAGAAAACTTAAACGAAAAATAAGCCGAATACTAATTAAAATAGAAAATTAAACCAGTAAAGACTGAAGTAAAACTGGAGCAACGAATTTCAGCCTGACATGCATCATGGTAAGTAACGAAAATTATATTCAGCTGTTGTGTGGCCATTCAGGCAAAAAAGAATTACAGCCAGGTCGAAATGAAATCTGATGTCAAGAGACATTTTTCCGTCTGCATGGCCATACATTGCTACTGTGAATGCATAACAAGTATTTAAATCCAGAAACAGCCTAATTTGGTGTAATAGTTTCCGTGCTTTAAAACATAAAGCTAGAGAAACCTAGTGATCACTGTTTAGGTCGAAATGATTGTACATTCGGGATTTGAAATTCATATAATATTTAATATAAAAATGGATATATAAATTTATAACTCGTATCACCCATAAAACCATTACAATGAAGTGCCACTCCCACTCCCCCCCCCAAAAAAAAAATTCGATGATGCAAAACATAAAGAATCTGTTCATTGTAAATTCTCCTTCATGGACCAGTGTGTGTTTGATTTTGGATACAGTTTTTTGGCCCATTTCAATAGTTTTCGTAAATAATTACAGTTCCTAAATTGCTGTTTCTACTGGTTTCTTCGTGATCTTTGGGGATCCTATGCTGCAGCGGAATCAACAATAACTTATTTGATGGTGGACTGCTACCGTGTTCCTTAAGTTAAGGTTGTAGACCAAGGTTAATGCTTACAACCTAGCTATCGATGCACCATAAAGCCTTAATCACCCATGCTCTTGTCCCTGCTGTTAAACAGGAGTTTTTCTACTTTGTACGGGCCATTTGTTGTCATACATTTATAAACTACGTCTTCTAAAACGATGGTTCAGCCCTTATTTTATTAATAGGGTGGAGTGAAGCGACAAATTTTTTTTAGTTTTAATCCAATACCACGCAAAAGGTACACTGTAACATTTTTTTATTTCAGACATATCTTCTGCATCCCCAACGACTTTAAAACATATGAAAAATAACAAATTTTTTACTAAAACCATATTTTAAATTTTGTACATATTTATTTTGTTTTAAACTCAATACATTACAAAATCTACCTTATATGATTGTTATTAACTCTGTATTTTTTTTACTTTGATCTGACAATATCTTCTGCCTTCCCAACGCCTTTGAAAATCACGAAAATGCGAAATTTTTGAATAAAAGCTATATTTGAAATTTTTTCAAATTTGTTTTTTAAAACTCAATATCGCATAAAACCTTCCTTATATGATAGACGTTAATACTGTATTTGTTTTATTTTGATCTGGCAATATCTTCTGCCTCCCCAATACCTTTGAAAATTAAAAAAAAATGTGAAATTTGTTACAAAATAATTTTTTTACCTTAAGGACTCAAGGACCGCGTTAGTAGTCCTTATGTAAGCCTCAGCATGAACTTCCATGTTCAACGTCAAATTTTGAGCAACTTCAGTTTCGGCCGGAATTGATATAGACCAACGAAATTCGGTATTTGGGGTGGTGTCGCAACTATTTCACTGTATTACAAATTTTAATGACAACAATCAAACCGTTCGGCGTCCACAGTATGGCTATTTCTTGTTGTTGTTGTTCGGACTCTTTGCCCTCACCTGGAGACCGAACAACTAAACCGATTTGCAAGTTCTAAAGCTTAAAACGTAGGTATGGACAAGGCCTAGGGCCTATCGCGGGCCATTTTAATGTAACTACAATATTCTTGACATGAAGAGCCATGAAGAGCCATGAACCGATTTTCAATTTGTGTAGCTTAAAGTGTAGGTATTAACACCGAACAGGACCTTTTGAACCCTATTTTGTTGTGACTGCAGTATTCTAGTCGGCAGGCAATTATTATTGCAGAGCCCTGGGCAGAAATCATTACCGTTGCTGTTGGGACTCTTTGCCTTTACTTGGAGGTCGAACTTTACAGAACCGATTTTAGAATTCTATAGCTTAAAACGTAGGTATGGACAAGGCCTAGGATCTTTTGCATGCTATTTTAATGTAACTATAATATTCTTGACACGAAAAGCCAAATGGGCTAGAAAATTTTGCTCCTACCAAAAGATCGAACCAATGAACCGATTTTTAATTTGTATAGCCTAAAATGTAGGTATTAACACCGACCAGGGCCTTTTGATCCCGATTTTGATGTGACTGCAGCATTCTAGTCGGCAGAGCAATTATTATTGCAGAGCACTGGGCAGAAATCATTACTGTTGCTGTTGGGACTCTTTGCCCTCACCTGGAGATCGAACCACCGAGCCGATTTTCAAGTTCTATAACTTAAAATGTAGGTACGAACAAGGCCTATGGTGTTTCGCATGAAATTTTAATGTAACTACAATATTCTTGACACGGAAAGCCACATGGGCTAGAAATTTTGCTCTTACCAAGAGATCGAACCAATGAACCGATTTTCAATTTGTATAGCTTAAAATGTAGGTATTAACACCGACCAGGGCTTTTTGAACCCGATTTTCATGTGACTGCAGTATTCTCGTCGGCATACAAATTTTTGTAGTAGAGCACTGGGCAAAAATCATTAGTGTTGCTGTTGGGACTCTTTGCCCTCACCTGGAGATCGAACCACCGAACCGATTTTCAAGTTCTATAGCGTAAAATGCAGGTACGGACAAGGCCTAGGGTCTTTCGCATGATATTTTAATGAAACTACAATATTCTTGACGCGGAAGGCCAAATAGGCTAAAAAATTTGCCCTTACCTAGACATCGAACCAATGAACCGATTTTCAATTTGTATAGCTTAAAATATAGGTATTAACACCGATCAGGGTCTTTTGAACACGATTTTGATGCGACTGCAGTATTCTCGTCAGCAGAGCAATTATTATTGTAGAGCACTGGGCAGAAATAATTAAGAGGACTAACACATTTTTGCAGAAATTTTGCAGAAAACATAAATTTGGTGGATAAGTCTCTCTTAACAGTAAAAATCGAACCAGCCATGGACCCCTATGAAATACCCCAAAGTGCCTTCAGTGCCCCCCCCCTCTCCTGCCTCAGAACCCCCCTCCGTGATGCATCCCAGGGGTTTGGGCAACAAATTCTTAAAGATCGAGCTAAAAACATGAAATTGGATGCAAAAGTCATTCTTAGTAGCATAAAACGAATCAGCCATGGAAAAGACTCTTTTATAAGAGTTATTTTAGGGTGATTACAGTGTTCTTTTCTGTTATTCTTGCTGAAACAAGAAAAAAATAAAGGATACTAGCATTAAAAAACGCTTAAGCGTATAAAATACGGATGTAAGCCATAAAAAACGTAAAACCTTAAAGGAACAGATATTAGAAAAAAACATGTAAGCCATCAGCGTCGCACTAATACGTGTAAAAGAATCTCCAAATTATTTTTTGGGTCGCTGGAGATTCTTTTACACGTATCAGTGCGACGCTGATGGCTTACATGTCTTTTTCTAATATCTGTTCCTTTAGGGCTATAAGTTTTTTAAGGCTTATATCCGTATTTTATACGCTTAAGCGTTTTTTAATACTAATTTTAAATTTATTAATTGCACAAGCTGTTCACTGTAAATATCTTGCGCAATTAAAAAATAAAAATGAATAAAAGTTTAAAACATATTTTTGTAAAAAATTTCATATATTCGTAATTTTCAAAGGCATTGGGGAGGCAGAAGATATTGTAAGATCAAAATAAAACAAATACAGTGTTTATAACTGTCATATAAGGTAGCTTTTGTATGGTATTGAGTTTTGAAAAAATAAATATGAAAAAATTAAAAATATGGCTTTTATTCAAAAATTTGTTATTATAAATTTCATAGTCGTTTGGGAGGCAGGAGATATTGTCAGATCAAAATAAAAAATACAGAGTTAAAAACTATCATTTAAGGTAGCTTTTGTGTGGAATTGAGTTTTAAAAAAAAAATGAATAAATTTAAAATATGGTTTTTATTCAACAATTCGTCATTTTTCATAATTTTCAAAGGCATGGGAGGCAGAAGATATTGTCAGAAATAAAAAAAAATTACAGTGTTTATTTTAATCATATAAGGCACCTTTTGTGCGATATAGGATTTTAAAAAATGTCGTTTCACTACACCCGAGTGCCAGGCTGCAATAAACTTTTTCAGCATTGGCGTTTAAGGTATTTTTTGCTCTCAGATCACTTTTATGCCAACCAGCGCAGAACCACAGCACATGAAGATTCTTATAAATAGATGAAGTGGCCCCATTTCACCTGACCTAACTACTTGCCCTAACCCCAGGTAATTGTTTGCAATGTCTATTCTCAAAAACGTAGAATCGGACACACCACATTTCAAACTTTATTATATTGGTGCAGTGGGTCAATCCCACTGAGGGTAAGTGTCGGAGGGATTTTCTAGTAAACAGACCAATACTTTGGAAATAGAAGTCTCAATTACCAATTTACCCTACGAGGCGCAACAAAATGGTAGTTAAACACATAAATATTTGTATTAAAAAGGTTTATTATTGATATTCGGATGACTATCAGTAAGACATGCCTTGGCATTATTAAAATTCATGTATTTAAAATTTGTTTTCATGTCTATACTTTATGCTTGCTCATCATGATGGATGACTAATTACAGGGTGTAGACATCAGATTTGTTAAGGATACTGCCTGTATCGCTTTCTCTGGTAAGCCTTGTGTTACAAACTTTAACAGATAATAAACATGGCCACTGGCAGAAGTGAAGCTTGGGTGCTGCGTCTGTCAGTAAGCAAATTAAACTATAATCTTGGTAAGGATCTCTCAAAACCTAGTGATGGTTGGGGGTTTGGCCCAACCCCGCAGGTCAATAATTGATTGATGGTTTTCTACAGTTATTAGCGGGTTTTGTTGACAATTTACTCATTTCCCACCTAATACTCTGATGGATGCAATTTGTGATTTTTTCCAGCAGCTTGTTAATGGGGCAGAGTGAATTTTCAACATTTACCGAGCGTTGTTTGTGTACTTCTTTCTACACACATTTTAAATCGGTGTAAAAAATTTGAGTCTATCGACGTTCTGGGATTGACAAAACTCCAAAACACGTATTTTTTTGCACTATTCTCGGGCGAAATTGTAGGCATACCAACACGTGCTACATACCTCTTTAACAATGTAATCGCATTATTTGGCAATTGTGTAACAAGTTAAACTATCGATCCTTTCTTACAGATGGTGCAATACCTTGTTAACTATACCCACTATTAAGAAATAACCTAACCAGTACAGCTTATTTGCCAATTTTGGGATATTGCGCAGCGACCAATTTAAAGTCAACTTATTTATACTATCACGCAAAACACACAAAAAAAATCCACCATGTGCGTTAAATGTAAATATTGTGATAAAGTAATTTTATGTAGAAAGGAGCGATAAAAAAACTAGATCTAAAAATTGGTCGGGACTCATTGGGTATAGCATATAAAAAGAGTCAGTGTGCACTGTCGTAGTATTTAAAAAAAAGAAATTAAATTAACTGAACAAAAAATAGTTTCACCATTTAGAAAAAAGTATTAGAACTCGTATCCCCATATTCACAGCCGAAAAAGGTGGTGCAGTGGCAACCCGGACCACTGCACTGTGACTGAGGTTGGCGCTAATGACCAAGTTGTCGACGTGTCATTGAGCCTCAAACCCCCCCCCACGAAAAATGTACACGAAGTAAAACGGGTTAGTGTAAATCGTACGCATGGAACTATAAGTTGAACTACAATACCAGGGAAAAAGGACTGTTTTTGATCAATGGTTATGTCAGAAAGAAAGCGCAGTTTATTTTTGAAAGGTTTAATGTTTATGTGTTTGGGCGTGCATGCATAATTTGTGTATGCATAATTTGTGCATGCAAATTTTTTATGTTTGTCTTTGTTTGTTGTTTCATATATATTAAGTAAGTTTTGTAAATGGGTATATGTAAATTTTGAGTATAACTATAATTTGTGAGACAAGCAGACTCCTAGTTAAGGAAGTTTTGCCTGTGTTTGAAGGTCGTTTGACGGGGTTATTTCTAGTTCGTTTTTGTAATTACATGTTCATTTTGTGTATGTATTTTCAATCTTTCAATTTTGCAGGCGTTTTGGTTTTTTATGGCAGCTGTTTTTTTGTGTGTTTGTGAATTTACGTTTTGCAAATTGGGAGTTTAAATTATAGTTCACTGCATTCGAGTGAACTCTAATCCGTTTATGTTTCGTGTACCTTCATGGCTGTGAATATGGGGATACGCGCTCTAAAATTTTTCCTGATCCACGAAGCCGTTTTTTGTTTAGTTAATTTGTTCGCTTTTTTCGCTACATTTTTATTGTAATTGCTACAGTCCGGTCTATCATTTGTCCACTGTTCACCGATTTTTGGTTTTGAAAAAGGAACATTAGAACTGCTTATTTATGTTCTGGTTCCGCCCAAGGTTTGTCCCATGTTAATATTTGATGACAACACACTAGAGAGTGTCTAGATTTAGCATGTGTCATCTCGATGCGTATTTTATTCTGGATTGTTACAGTATCATAGCAAACAATCGTGGAAACAATTCAACTGGCTTCCCGAAGCCGGCATTGAAGAAGTAAATAAGTGACACAGTCATCTTAGCCGCCCAATTTTGAGGCCGAAAGCCACAAAATTTTATAATTTTCACCCTACAGTGTAAAATTTGAAGATTTAAGGAAAAATCAAGACCATTTTATTTTGGTTCTCCACAACGAGTTAATGAAAGGTTAACTTATTTGCTGGGGCTGTAGCCTACAGCTATACGCCCACTCTGAAGAATGTGTTTAGTGGGATTGAAAATATTAACTCAAACAACGACAATATTATTTTCCCAGCACCGAACCATTGCTGCATTTTATTCGAGTGAGCTATTTTCCGATATTGTACACCTCGTCTAATGTTACCTCATTGTTGCTTGTTGAAGCATTGTACAACTTTGACATTGATAGCCTCTCTGCTGCCGTCTCTCCATTTTCTGAGACTGCTCGTGCGCAAAAGAACTCTAACAAGCACGGTGCTAATGCAAGAAAGAATATAATATTGGAAAATGACAGAATTAAGCAAATTTTCATCAGTTAAAATATTATAGGTTTAACAGTTAGGAAACCTGATTCTTAATTTTGTTTTTGTAATAGTCGAAATGTAATATAACTAGGCCAACTCATTCTACTGATGTGTAGTGAAATACTGTTGTTAAAATTTACCATCAGAGTAGTCTCCTAAGAGTTCTGGAGTTTCATCTGTGTATGAGGGATACTGATCTGGAAGCATAGAGTTGTCTTCCGGAGTTTGAAGCAGTTCCGAAGGATTAACTGAATTAGCCTCATAGAAATTTAATCTTATACTTCCAGCACCACCTCTCCCTCCACCTCCACCTCCACCTCCACCC
>JAHWFP010044802.1:48169-66434 GCA_023313725.1 Lithobius niger | reverse complement strand
TTCAAAGGTCCTGGGTTCGATTCCCCGCTCAGGCAGTCTGACATATAAGTCCAAAAGGCAACGTAACTAGGTTTGCATCTGTATTTAGTTAACTTCAATTGCTACAATTTACATAAACTTCCTTGACCCTTTTCATACTAGATGTCAACTCTCAAGTCAGCCTAGTTGGCTTCGTAGGAGCCCAAGTGAGGAAATTTCTGAATATAAAGCGTATAGAGCTCACGGGATGGCACTGAATTGGAAGTGGGTCAATAGCAAGATGAGAGAAGAGAGGGGTGCGAGAGAGGAGGCCTACATGGGGGCGCTGATGCAGAGACTCCGAGCCACGTCCCTACCTCGGACCAATTGGAGTTGTTTGGCAATTTCCTCGCGGTAGGCAACTTCGCGCTTCACCTGTTCTTGAAAAGATTCTGAAAGAGAAAGAAATAATGAGAAAAATATCTGCGAGAGTAACGCGTTTTCTGCAAAGTTAAAACAAGTTTAAAAAAAACGCCTCAAGACTCATAATGTTGGTGTATGGGTTGAATTTAGCTGAAAGACGCAACCCGCGTGCTTTGAAATGTCTTTTTAAATCGCAACTATTTTAGTTGTACAATTATGTCTGATTTTAATTTTCATGAATAATGATTATTAGTATTAAAAAACACTTAAGCGTATAAAATACGGATTTAAGCCTTAAAAAACTTATAGCTCTAAGGGAACAGATGTTAGAAAAAGACCTGTTAGCCATCAGCGTCGCACTAATACGTTTAAAAGAATCTCCAGCATCCCAAAAATCAAGCTTGACCTTCTTTTACACGTATTAGTGTGAGGCTGATGGCTTACATGTCTTTTTCTTGTATCTGTTCCTTTAAAGCTTGAAGCTTTTTTAAGGCTTACATCCGTATTTTATATTTTTAAGCGTTTTTTAATACTAACAGCTGTTGTATTTTTTTCTTGTCCCAGCAACGAGTCCAGCAAGAATAACAACTAAAAGAACATTGCAATCGCCTTAAAATAATTGTTATAAGAGTCGTAGCCTTTTTAATACTCAAAATTGAGCTATACAAATTTGAAATCGGTTCTTTGGTTCGATGTTTAGGTGTGAGCAAAATTTCCCCAACAAGATTATTGTAGTCACATTAAAATAGCGTTCAAAAGTCCCTACCAAGATCAAAGGCTTTCCGGTTTTAATCGCCGGTTTGCCTCCTTCCTCCATAAACTTCTGTCCGATTTTAAACATTTAGTAAGGGTAAAATAAAAATGATCATTAAACGTTTTTGAAGAGGAGTTAATCTCTTAGAAGAGAGACACAAACAAAAGAACTCGGAGGAAAATCACGAATGTGAGTGAAATTGTAAAGATATGGCAACAATTTTACACGACTGAAAGAATATGCATCTTCATATGGCCCCATCAAATAAAAATGCTCCTCTAACGTCAGTCATTCTTAAATACCATCACGGTTTAGCAAGCGTTCAACGCAAGATTTTAGTGTGTCGTTGAGGGGCTATTTGCTCAAATATCTCGCAGCTAGAAGTGCGATGGTTCAGTGTTGTTTCCATGGTAACAATGATACCTGAATAACGTTTAGCTAAATCTGTGTAGGCGTATCAGTCCGTGACAACAGGATAACTGAGACATTTTCCTGAAGAAACAATTTTCCAAGTCGTTACTGAACCCTCGTTGGTGACTGTTTCCCCAAGAGCCCACAGGCCTAAAACTGATTGGAAATTTCAGAGCATCTACGTTTCAGCTGCAAGAATGAGTGGCGAATACACGCCGTGAGCGTTATCCGATCTGAACTACCCCGGTGGGCAGCCACTGTGCTGTGTAAGAAAGCCCCTCGAATCAGCCAGGGGTTGCTTTTAACAGGTATTCTTTCACATCATTAGATGAAGTTGCAGACATAGGGCCTTAGGGCTTCGGGCAGATGACCAGGAGTGGTTAACGCTCGTTAAACCCTTTGATGAAGTAAATTTAAATAGCCTTGGTCTCACAAGGTAGGCAGTGCGTTGAGACAGTTATGCAGTCTTCTAGGAAGCGCGGTGTCATACTGCTTGATGATGCGGAAGGGATTTCGGAATAATTCAGGGCGCTCTTTTAATGTTGGGTTGCTAGGAATTAAAATGGCTAAGTTTTTACATCTTACCATCCTTTTATGTTCTTACCAGCATTCAGGGCCGTACCAAATGATACTTGATTGGGGTTACAGAGACACAGCTAGGAAACTTTCAGAATGTACTCGGGAAAACGCGTTATAGCAGGTTTAGGGTAGTGCTACAATCTCTCACAGGGGGGTCGAGAGCGGAAACTGAAGCATTTGGCACTGCTTTAGTACCTATATCTCTGGCTTCCTAAAAGCTCCTTTTCAACACATTCGTAAAAAAATAGGAATACTAGCGAATAAAATGGTCAACTCACGTTTCAGTTTTACCAACCACCGCTATTTTCGAGAAGTTAAGTTTAAAACGACAAAAATCTTGACGGAAATCCTTACAAAGTTTTGTTTTGACAGCTTTAATTGACGTTGCTGCAGTGGCGTAAATAAATATTTTTTCTGGGGGGGCAAATTACATATTTTTACGCCCCTTCAGCCAGTAGTGTGCACAAGAATAACTCCATATTGGGGGCAAGTTTTAAAATACTTAGCTGATACGTTTGTATTTCAGTAAGAAAATTTTTTTTTCAGTGGAGTTGGCTTCAGACCCCCCCCCCCCTCACCCTTGTTTAAAACCTATGTAATGTGTGGCGCAGTGGCAACCCGAATCACTGCATTGTGACTGTGGGCGCTAATGACCTTGCTGTCGATGCGCCATTAAGCCTTAATTGCCCCCTCCCCCATTATGTAATCAAAGTTAGTAACCATCAAAACTGCCAGTTAAAAATGTGCTAGCTTTTAGGCCTCGTTTTGGATTTTACGTGTAATTATCAGCTTTTACGCCTAATTTTTACCTGCCGTTTTAATTTCGTAAGTAGCAGCTAACCAGGATAATACGATTCGAGAGTAGGCCTATTCATCCATGTAACACGGTGTCGAGACTATTTTAAATAAGCTAATGTATGTCGTTAACGAAATCTTTTTGTTTTTACAGTTGCATGTTGTCCTGTAGTGTTTAAATGTGACAATCAAGTGTTATCTCGTTGAGTTACGTCGAGAAAGCCTACTAGCTATAAAGAAGCAACTATGTTTTAATTTGCCGTGTTTTTAAATTAAATTTTGGTTGCTGTATCCAATGGTGAAAACAGTGGGGCACGATGCCTTTATAACGACTCACTCATGTAGAATTGAATTCGATCGACTCTTGTTATTTCCGAAGTTGCTGTACTGTTGTAAAAAAGGACGAACGGACAAAGTCGTTGCAATAGTCTTTTCAGCTGATTCGGCTGTACAGAAGACTAAAGACGAAAGACGCCATGCTTATTAGTGCATCCACAATACAGTCCGTGCTATGTAGTTAGCAACAAACGCCAAACTCAAAAAAATTGGATTTACCATTGAGACTGGCAAGTGATGAGCTCGTTTAAAAATTTTGAGAATCGGTTTATATTGAATGATTGACACTGGATTCCTGCCTCCTGGTTTATGGTTCTTGAAATTGGTATTACTGATAACTATAGCAACCAATTTGCCGTTACTGGAAAATATATTCTTGCATTGCTTAATGGCTCCATGGAAAAAGAAAGGTTTTGAAGAAAACAACGAATAAACATATTTTTTCAAATGTGACTTTTACGCCCCCTCGGCTCATTCTTGAGGGGGCGCTTGCCCCCCCCCCCCCCCCCCCCGTTATTTACGCCACTACGTTGCTGACGTGGGAGGTAATATACTACGAAAAAAAGTTAAGCAACTAATTGATTTTTCGGCAAAGAATTCGCAGTTTACTGCATAATGAAGACAGAAGTGGTGATCACAACCATAATGTTTAATTTAACACGTTCTTAAACACAAGAATGCACTAGGCTGAGAAAGGAAGAAGGCAACTGCCCCCTAATAGGACTCGAACCCAAAATCTTCCATAGCCAATCGCTCTACCAACTATACTATCAAAAGTACTGGGCTTGGCGTTTAAATTGTAGTTCATTTCGTTCGAGTGAATTAATCCATTTTTTATTTGTGTAAACCTTCGCAGCTGTGAGTTCCGTGGGGAAAGGAGCTCTTATGTTTTTTTCTAAACGGCAAAGTCGTTTTTGTTCAGTTTTGTTAGAAAGTACTAACAGTTAGCTGAGCAAAAAAATACTAAGAAAGTACTCAGTACTTCGCATTGAAGAAGGGTATGATAAGGTAACGAAATTTGGGATGTTGATCAAAACGTTGCGCAAAGAATATAACTATTATTTGCGTAAGTCTAATTTAGTCCTGTTTACAACTTGACTGTGGTTCTTAAGTGCTACAAATTGGAAACTGCTGAACAAATTAACTACCCACACTCTTCACTTTGGAGAAGATTTAACCGAGATCTGAGTGGTTGCTGCAAACTACGGACCTTTCCAAACGCTTCAACCTTATTCCTCTAGCTTTTTTGTGTGTGTACGAGGAAGGCCTATAACGGTGTCATTGTTCTGACTCGCTGCTCCCGAATGGCCTCGTCAGCACATCCCCGCCTTTCCACGCCCTGTATTTGGTATAATCTTTGCCCGTCAGCAAACGGAAAGGCTCTCCCTTTCTCCCGCCTACCAACCAAATAACTGCAAGGTACTCCTCACGGCGCAACGCCTCGTTCCGGGGCGCGGTTTTCAATTGAGTCGGTGGCCGAATTGGGGGGACAGTGGCCATTCGGATCCTGATTGGGTTCCAGGCGGCCGCGCGTTACGGACACCAGACGAGAAAACAGGCAAATTGGTTATTGATTCTAGCTTCAGACTGAAGCCAACGCCTAAAAGGAAGAAACACACGAGAGCGGAGAGTTCTGAGAAAACACTATAAGTTATGGCATACAGGCTTATTACAAGCATGAATTGAGAAAAAATGACGTTTTTTTTGCCTCAGCGTGCAACGTCTATTAAGTTCATGAGGAATTTCTACAAATTCGTGGAACATTGTTTTCAGTTGATTTTCGTGTGATTTTTTTTTTATGGCTGTAGTTGTGATATAGAACATTTTTCGATAGTTTGGCAAAATTTCAGCGTTGCAGAGTACAGCTACTATTACGAACTTTTTCCGAGACTTTTCAATGGAGGCTCATCCCAAGACAAACCTCAAAAGACTTTTAAAATTGTTTAGTAAAAAAAACCGTATTAAAGTGTCGGTTTTCAAAGGTACTCTAAATAATTTTTTTTTCTCATTAGTGTACCGGTACCACATTTTCAACATTTTTCTTGCGTAATCAATATTAAGCTTTCATACCGTTTTCTTGCAAATTAATTTTCAGATTTTTCAACTTTTTTTTGAGGTGGGGGGGTGGATAAAAAAAAACGTTGGAAATACATGTTTCGACCTCCACTTCACGTTGCTTTGACTTTACGAGGGGAGGGACAATTTTGTTTTGAAATCTAAGGATCTCTGATGTGCTTTAATAGACGTGACGTCTACTCTACGCGTACGTACAGAGATTGTGCCAGGAGGGATTCAACCCGATACCTGCGTCTCAATGCACTCACCCGTATACAACTTATAACTGTTTTGAGCGGCCGTCCAGATGTACAAGGCCAGTTTAAAAATGAGGGGGCTCGTTTTGAAGCACTGCACTTTTACAACATTTTCGAGTTCATCACGTCCACCCATTCCTTGACAGTCATACTGAAACTTGTTGAGCTTGTTAAGAATTTTAGTAGCTTCTTGACCGTAACTAGCAGACAGGCTTCCCCTCCAAAAACAAGCCCACCAAAGTTGAATTAGGTACAACAACGACACAGTTTGTTTTAATACTTTCTTTTAAAAGAGGAAAGGGGTGTTCAGGGGGGACGAAGTGGCATACATTACGTTTTGTATTTTGGGGGGGGGGGGGGGGGCGGGGGAGGCTGGCTCCTGACATCTGAAATCTGTAATCTTCAAATTATAAATTCGAGGGCGTGAAAGCTTTTTTTTCTGCTTGCGTTCAGACGCTTTCTTCTGAACCAAAGCAAGTTCCCGTGGGTCCATTTAGTTGAGATGTGAACTCTGTCTGAAAACTGAAATCCACACTTCCGGCTGTAAAAAAAACACTACATGGCTGAGAGTTATTTTATTTAAATGAAAACGTAAGCGCCCGTTTAGTGTTTTCCTTTATGTATTTCAGTTTTCAGACGGTGTTCACAACCAACATAAATAGATTGATAGACTGTCTTGACACATAAAATTAAACAAAATTACAATACAAAGGAGTACATTATGGCTTGTGAATCGAGTTCAACCTAGGACGATACATGTAAACTGCGTTTACCGGATATGCAGATTCACGACTGAAGGCGCAGCCAGCATCGATACGTCCGCTTTGAGATTATGGGATGGCAGCCGCCATGATGATTAACATGGGGTACACATTGTTCGAGAAGCACAAGTCCGACGAGTAGGGGAAAATACGCATGGCTACAGTTATACTGTGATACTCTTTACAAATTTATCCTAGCACAGGAAAAAAGTTTGCACTAAGTTTCCAATAGCTGTTTCGATTTTAGAAATTGATTTTTACATCATTTTTAAGATATACAGTGTTTTCACATTTTTGGTAACTTGCTCAATACGTTTTAACATGAATCACGCAATTCCACAGGCTCGAATAGTATGGTCACCGTATCTCCTACAGGACATTGACTGCCTGGAGGCTGTTCAACGTCAGTTCACAAAACGTGTAGATGACCCTCCTGCTGATCGTCTATCTAGATTAGGACTTCAGCCACTCGAGTTACGTCGGATTTGGGCCGACCTTGCACTGACTTTTCGAATTGTACGGGAAGAGTTGCCAATCGACCTTCCCTTTTTCGATTTTTCTTCAGCTCCTCAGACAAGGGGCCACTCTTATAAATTGCAGGTCTCCGAATCGCGAACAGACTGCCGGAGGCATTTTTTTGCTCTCCGTGTAGTCAAGATCTGGAACTCGCTTCCGGAGTGTGCTGTATCTGCCACCTCGGTCAGTGCCTTTCTGAGGATCATTTTCTGAGGTACCTTGACCATTTTTTAAGGCCGACCTATTAACCAGTTTTTACTTAATTTTATTCTCTCTTTTGGGTGCGGCGTAAGCGGCCTTGTGCCCTATTGTTAACCTTGCTTACCAGCAAAAGATATTATTATTATTATTATTATTATTATTATCATATTTCGAAACAGGAAAAATTAGCTTCCGTTAGAAATCTTCACATCATTTATGTAAATTTTATGATTTAAAAAATGGAATTTTAATATTTAAACAATTTTGTATGCAAACATTATAGAAATTTACCATGAGTACATAAACTACCAGTCCGTTAAACTTGGCTTCTTTTGAGAACCTTCAAACAGGAACGAAACCTCACTTGTATTTTAACACGGTTTTATTTCTAAGCCGTAATTCAGCGTTTTATTGTCATTTAAACCGAACGGTCTGTTTGCCATAATTTTCAAGGTACGTATTGACAATTTCGAACATGACCCTTATTAGAAGAACTGGATGCTTGCCTTGCCGATACATCCGAAACTTATAAATAATTCAGGTCAAGCAAACACTATAGTTATGGCTGTCTCGTTGCCGCACAGACCCAACGCAACGCTGTCCGTATATACTCTAAATGTAAAATGGTCACTAAGAATAAGCCAAGCGAGTTTGTTGGAAACTCCTCGAACCTTATACAAGAAAATAAGAAATACAAGTCCAGGTTGATTTTCTTTCTGGCGTTGTTGGTTGGTTGCCTGATGTTCGCCACCGAATGATTGGAAACCTGGGTCGTCGCTTTTTTATGGACGGCGTCGATGGTCCGGAACCTCATTGGGAACACAACGACCAAACCCCTCCCCTCCTCAAAACCTCTCGTTTTCTCCAGCATCCCAATATAGAGAAATATCTTCTTCCTCTCCCCCTCCCATACCCGCATCTTTCGTTTTACGTTCCGACCCACCTCCAAAACTCAATTCCAAACAAGACGATTTGGCCATCAAACCAAAGCCGGATAAGCTCAAGTAGGAATTCGATAGTTTAAACATGTGTCCGTTCCTCGATAAAATAAGACTTGAGTCTAGAGCGAGATTTAAAAACACAAACCAACAACTCCATCGGAACGCCTGCACACACACACACACACACACACACAAGCGAAAGCGCACACACAACCCAAGGAAATGTGATTATCTGCGGCGAGAAAGACGACACTGCAATTCAACGTAGCCCACAAAAAAAGGAGCTGGTCTGTAGAATAAACAAACGAAATTGAAATACGGTTTGGTCGTACTTTAACCCAAAGACGCATAAACAACGTAAGACTAAGCCAAAACGTTGGTCCTCTCTAATTCCATTGAAGTACGGTGATGGATCGTCGGACAGAGTAAGAATATTTCCTTCCTATGTGGCGGAAAGGTAATTTTTTTTCGGGATGCCAGAGACCTGCACCTGGGCGTTATATCCCCAACTATTGTTTGCACCTGGCTTCACGTATATGTTATCTAAAACGAAACCCACAAGGGTGAAAGAACCCGCCAATTTTCAGGCAATCAAAGTAGTGATATCAGAGCCAAAAAGGCTGCCACCAAGTTACTACATTAGTTGCCAAGCTAATCCCACCGAGTATTAGATCAAAGGTTAAATCAAAAACCTGGCCATTGCTACTATCGGTAGCAATGCTCAAGTTTTTGATTTAACGTGTGAGGTAATAGTCGGTGAGATTAGCTTGGCAACTAATGTAGTAACTTTGTGGTAGCCTTTTTGGCTCCGATATCACTACTTTGATTGGCTGAAACTTGGTGGGTTCTTTCACCCTTGTGAGTTTTATTTTAGATATCACGTCTTTTGTAGTTTTTTTTTGGGCGTCTTAATTTTACCTCTGCTCATTTATCTACTATCTGGCCAAGTTTGGTCGAAAAATATTGAATACGAACGGAGATATTAATTTTTTTAAGTTTCGCTGGAATGAGGACTTCAGTTATATTACAAACAAAAACGTCAAGTGTGCCGTAAAAAGGGGTTATATGATTGAATTTTCACTTGTTAAAATGTGCACGGATAAAAATTGATAATTTTTAATTGAAATAATCATACGTACAAGTGAGAAAATTACATCTGTTTAAGTGCTGTTGTGCTTTACGTTTTAAATATATGATTCGTAAAGCACAACAGCACTTAAACAGTTGCAATTTTCTCAATTGTACGTATGATTATTTAAATTAAAAATTATCAATTTTTATCCGTGCACATTTTAACAAGTGAAAATTCAATCATATAATCCCTTTTTTACGGCACACTTGACGTTTTTGTTTGTAATCCGTGTACCTTTTTTACGGCTGTATCGTCGCGCTACAAAGGTTTATGCATGCAGTCGATTGTTGCTAGCCACTTTGAAACGATTAAAGTCAGCTCTGAAAGCATACACCTGCGAAATAAATACGCAATTCAGTTTTTAGCTGCCGAAATTAACAACGTAGCTGAGTTTGGTTTAAAAATATATGCTTTTAGCTGAAACACTGATTCTTTCAAAGGGTTTAACGAGGGTTAACCACTCCTGGTCATCGGCCCGAAGCCCATAAGGCCCTATGTCTGCAACGGCCAGATTACCGCTCTTCTTTCACGAGTATTTATTGGGAGCCATGGCCCACAGCCGCATGCCCCATCCAAAATTACAAAAACTATAACTACTACTACAATAACTATAACTATAATAACACACACTTCTACACAGCGACTATACCACTTATAATAGACCTCCACCTTGCACTACTGTCTAACCACTTCTCTACTCTACCCACTCCCTCGCACAATCAACTTTTTAGCAAAGACATAACACGTGCACGAAGAATGAATCTGGAGTTTGCTGAGTGGCATTGTTCCCTAAATACCACGGTTAAAACAATGTAAAACAATCAAAATGATCGTTTAGGGTCCCGTAACTCCGGAATGGATCGACCAATCGAAAAAGTGGTCCCTGTAAGGTTGAAGCCTATAGGGAAAATTCTGGCTCAGATCAAGTTTCAGATTTTAGGTAGGTGCAGTAGTTTTTTCTGAAACCGTGTCAGCCAAGAACAAGAACAACAACAACAAGAAGTGAACAGTTCTCAAATTTACGTGTGGCTCCCTACGTTTACTCTTGCACGGAATTGCATAAAAGTTGGTGTAAAGTTTGGAAAAGTTGCTATCTACTATCTGGCAAAGTTTGGTCGAAATATATTGAATAGAAACGGAGAAAATTAATAGTTTTAGTTTTGCTGGAGAGAGGACTTCAATCATATATATACACGGCTCGCCGTGTATGATAAATGTTGGTTGGTTGCACTTTTGTAGTCTGGGTGGAGCCTAAACTAAATGGCACATTGCCATGAAATTTGCCACGTTGCTAGATAACCCAAAATGTATTGCTGATCTCGAATTTGCCGTAAATTGATCAATTATAATCCACGAAATTACGATTTTTGTAACTTATCGATCTAACACTCGCCATTGTAAATTTGGAATCCTGAACAGTTCAGGAATTCCAGCGAAGCATACACTGTTCTGCTGGTAATTATCAAGAGAACTTTTAAAAACCGTCAAACTAAATCATCGTTGCTTCCTTATAGTTAAAAATCTTTTTCGACCTAACTGAATGAAATAATAACATTTCATTATCGCATTTTAACCATTAGAGAAGGGGAGGCAAATGGAAAACACAAAAGCATTTGTTAACGATTTACATTCGTTTCATGTGAAACAATGCTTGGAAGTATAGAATATCGCCCGCTTTCCGAGTGCAAGGATCTGACAATGTCGAGGGCGTGCAGAGCCCGAGATATTGTTGGATTCCAGCATAAGGACGCGTTTACGCACCGACTCGCCTTTGCATTCTCGCAGCTAGAACTCAATCGCGATGGCAAATGTGACATTGCCATGGTAATAACGCTAAATGGATTAGCTAACTCCGACATCATTTGAGTAAATACTTGCAGTCTTATAATCCGTGCCAATAATATAAAGAATTCCTCATGACGAAACAATTTTCCCAAACGATTCTGGACTCACGTTATTTGCTGTTTTCGTTGCGAGGCGGCAGACATAAAACCGCCGCCGTGTTGGAATTTGAGGTGATTTCTAGCTTCTAGCTGCGAGAATGCAAAAGCGAGTGGTTGCTTAAACGTGCCCTAAGGAAAGCGGGCGATATCCTTCTTCTCACTCGTTTTGAAACTATCAGTCCGACGCACATTGTTGTGCGTAAGTGAGCGCGAGTGGAATACATTGTTGCGTTTAGTCAGAAGAAAGTTTGTGTAGAATATTCGTTAAGACGCAATGCTACACGCAACGAAAAGAGCAACGTTTAAATTTGAAAGCGGTTGCAAGGTTGTAATTACCATGAATTCTTGAACCATTTTTTGAGGTTTGAGGTGGTGTTGTTTCCAAAAAATGTGCCATTTAATTAATTATATTCGGCTGCTTTATTCCTTTTTGTCATATAATGAAAACCAACGTTTGTAAAGCAGCGGTTGCAATGTTGTTAGTAACGTGAATTGTTGAACGTGTTTTATTTATCTGTTTAAATTTATTACATTTGTTTGTTTTCTTCCACTCTTCATTTAACGCAAACGGGGACTGGGAACCACGTGGAGTGCTGAGATCAAGGATCTCGGCCCTCTGCACTAGCACTCCCAGCACTCCTCGTCCTCGTTCATTGTTGCGATCCCGTCGTGCTGTATTGTTATAAGAGGACTGAGAGCTTCAAAACGGGTGAGAAGACGATATCAAGCTTGTTGCATTGTTACAAGCATTGTTGTTTAGTACTGAGATCGTCTAAACTGGGTGATAAGGGAACAAATACTCTACCTGGTGGAAAAGCTCTTCTAACAAGAAATATGAATGGCAAACAGTGAAAATCATTTCACGGTAAATCCTTTAATTGACTTATCAAGGAGCTCCAATCAGTTCCTGTTGTTCTAATTCCTGTACTAATTGTTGAAAATTTGCTACTAATTTCGAGGTTCCTTTCAAGTTTTAGTAAGCAATAGTCAATCGCCAGTTTCACCATTGATCAAATTAAGCCAAAAGCTTTGCTCGTCCCCACATTTCACGGTATTTTTCTCATATCGACCTTCTCTTATACCAGTTTTGGTTTTGGGTTGATTCTGTGTACGTCTCTGTTTTGTTGGCACTGCGTGTGAATGAATATTTATCAATGAAAGCAAAAATAAGCAAGGATATTAACCTTCATGAAAGTAAGCCAGCTCAAATAAACAAGAACTAAATTATCGCTTCACTTAATCCCACTTATAATGACCAGGCATTCATACAATTCTGCACTATAAAATTATTTTCCTACCTTTCATAATCTGAAACTCCTTTTCGGCTCTTCTGCGAGCTTGCGTTTCTTGAACGAACATTTCTTCCAGCTCCACTGGCAAAAAGATAATCTTATTTATAAATTTAACGTTTCAAGGACAATTCAGGCCATTTATACTTGTTTATAATAATTGTCTGTTTAAAATACCAGCTCAGGTTCCGATTTTTTAATTGATTCAATTTTAATCATTTTTTTGTACGAATGTTTAACAAGCTGTATAATTATCTGTACCGAATTTGGTTTTTAAAATATTTAAAAAATGGTAGAGATATTATTAAGCATCAAAATTGTTATTTTAACAATGGACACCGAGGTCTAACCTTACAGCAACTGCTACAGAAGTTAGTAATTACGAATTAGCTTATTTAATGGTTTGACCTCGACCTCCCTGGGTAAGGCTAACATTTTCGGTTGCATTTGCTTTCCATCCCACAACTAAAGCGAGGAATGAAGACAAAAGGCCATGAAAGAGAGCAGCAAACCAAATGAAGGATTTGCACTGAAATGAGCGACCGAAATTCAGTGCTTGTTTAATTGTTAACAATGACAATATAGAAGACAACATGGCGTGCTAAAATATCACGAATTAGTAAACAAAAACCGAACCACCTTTAATGTTTAAGGTAAGGTTAACTGAATCTACGTCAAAACAGGAAAGGAACCTTTTGAATAACCTATTACGCATGGTTTCAGATGCCACAGTGTTGCTGTAGTGTTTAGTCCACGTGAAACCTTAATGCTGAACGGTTTTTATCGTTTTTACTTTTGAATGCGGTAGGTAAGTTAACGAGTGGTGTCTGTGTGCGTCGTATTACTGTTATTTGTGTAACCGACATCGCTGAAAAATTCTTTAAAAAAATACCTAATCGTCATGTAGGCATCATCAATAAGTCACAAACGGAAACCAAACGGCTTGACTGAAGTAAATACTGAAAAATTAAGTCAAAAAGAGTAGCCGATCGGTTGTATTGTGTTTT
The DNA here is from genome assembly GCA_023313725.1 of Lithobius niger. Lineage (NCBI taxonomy): Eukaryota > Metazoa > Arthropoda > Chilopoda > Lithobiomorpha > Lithobiidae > Lithobius > Lithobius niger. The sequence goes on along the minus strand of JAHWFP010044802.1, from coordinate 53,076 downwards.
TTTGTGTATTGTATTGTGTAGTTTGTATTGTGTGTGAGGATGTGTGTAGTCTGATTCTCGTTAATTCCAAGCTAAAATTGGCTTTAAATTTTACCAATGTCAAAAATACACACAACCACCAAACACAGCGGCCGGCGCATATTATCCCTTCTATGTTTAGATGTCATAATTTTTTTAAGTTGGCCTTACATTAAACATTAACTTAAACATTTAGTGGTTATTCTTTCTTTTAGTATTTAAACTGTTACGTTGTGTTTTTTTTTGTTTATGATGCCTCCTATGGATTTACTTTCATAATAGTATTTGTTAACAAAATGTGTTTAATATTCACCTTTCCATTATTTGTATCATGTGCTGTTCTATTGTATCTGGATTATACGGCACACACCGTTCAAAATGAACTTCGAGCCGTCGTAATAAACTATACTAATATAATTAAGAAAAAAAATCTGACTGACACTGGACTAAAAATTCCCCTAATAAAACATTGAATGACCAGTTTGCTTTCTTGGCAGTTGCGTCGTTTTAATACGCTAATGGAACCATGAATTTTTTTACGGATTTATTTATGGAATCAAATATAAAAATATTGAATCGGGTTGTTAATCCGATTATGTTCCTGCCAACATTGAGTTACATAATTTCCTACTTTAATTTAGTAATTCGTTCCTTGGTTTTGTAAAGGCGTTTGATTTCAGTTTTAACTACCTACGAATTAACCTTATACTATTATATTTTTGTTTCTAATGTTTTCTAAATGACTTTAAGTAGAATATGAAATCTAAATTTAAAAAAAAAATAAAACTTACCTTTGCTCAATGCAGAGAAACGTTGCGGATCGCATTCGTTCGGTTTCCCTACAATAAAAAAAAATAATAATAAATTTCAAAAAAATATGTCTGTAAAACCAAAGTTGGTTATTATGACGTACTGATTATATCTAGTGTGTCGCCGCCAAGTAGACGTTTTATTGTTGTTGGAGCTTAATTGTTAGAGCTTAATTGTTAATTGTTGTCAGATGGCGGCTCACTAGCAGACTGTGTCTTTTAACTGAAACCAACTTGTACGTGATTTCAGCATACTGGTGTAAATTCCCCATGCGGTAGAAATCTTTGCAAATCGTTTGAATCAGGTGTCTTGGGTCAGTAACAAAGAAAACCCCAACACGAAAATGTGGGAACGTGTTCTTTATGGAGAAAATGTGCCCTCAATAACGTTGAGTATTACTAGTAACTACTAGTGTTGTTAGTGTGACTAGTGTTGTTAGTAACTAGCTAATCACCAGGCTCCCATGTTAATTCTCATAGGGTATAAAGACACCACTACAGCTCATTAGGGAAAGTTGCCAGATCTAAATTTTGGCTGACAGGTAAAGCGTCATATGGGGAAGTGCCTTTCTAAAATGGGGGTTGCAGCTAGAAGCACGTGGCCCTGAAGTGGCTCGTGAGTGCAAAATTATTGTTGTAACCATTGTTTGTATTGTCATCTAACATGCTTTAGTGTTACACGCTTATCGTTTCAGTACTTGATACTTGATACTTGGGTGGGTGACCACCTGGTAATCTGGCTGTTGCAGACATAGGGCCTTAGGGCTTCGGGCAGATGACCAGGAGTGGTTAACGCTCGTTAATCCCTTTGAAACCCTTTGTTTCAGTACTTAATTGTCAGAAAGCACTGTTTTTGCAAATAGGTGGTTCACTAAGAGACATAATATCTTTATCTTTTATTACAAAGGTTTGGTCTTTTTTTTTACGGTACACGAATCCAAACTGAATTATCTGCCCAACCACGATAAAAGGGACAATTTTGCTGGAAAGAAGATAACGAAACAAAATGCACATCGTCAGCACACGTGGGAATGTGTTCTTTATGGAGAAAAAGTGTCCTCAATAACGTGACGCGGACATTTTATTTTATGGAGACTTACTGTTCTTGCAGCCCAGTGTAAGTGACGACTAATTTTAAACAGCTGGTGAGATGATTAGTTTTAGTAATCTTCGTCTGCCACCAGAATATTAGAACTATATGAACATTTGCCATTACGTAGGTTTGTAATATGTGTTCATGATTGAATGATTAACGTTAACCTCGGGAGGGCCAAGTGAAGGGGGATGCGCTGATTGAGTGAGCGAAGCGAACGATAATCAGCGTTTGTTAGCCAGTGCGCTCAAAAAATCGGGTTAAATAGACTTAAGCATGTGTAACATGGGTATACAATAAGCCAAACCGTGTCCATTTGGCTGGTGTAACGGCTAATTGGGCAATGGCAAACGTAAAAATTACGAATTGGAAAATTTATAGACATTCCAAACAAAAAAAAGTAGAGGTGACTATTAGACAGTGGAATTCTTTGTATTCACAGGCCTATTAAAGTTGTGATATTCACCCCAAACCAAAACTGGTATGAGAGCAGCCGCCAAGTTTCCAAAAAGGGTCGGCCTTTCAAAGTAGTGATATCATTCAACCAGGGAAAGGCCGCCAAGTTAATCATACCGAATAATACTTTGGACGTTAAATGAAAACTTGAAGATTGCTACCACTAGTTTTCATTTAACTTTCGAATTATTAGTAGGTGCGAGTAATTTGGCTAATAGGATTAACCTTGGCGGCCCTTCCTTGGTTGAATGATATCACTACTTTGAAAGGCCGACCCTTTTTGGAAACTTGGTGGCTGCTCTTATACCAGTTTTGGTTTTGGGTAGAGGTAGACATGAACTGTGTCCAGCTTGGAAAAATTATTTTCGTCAAGTTTATAGGTCAGAATATTACATCAAATTTTGAAACACTGATACAGGCAGGCAGGGCCGTAAGGAAGAGTAAGGTGAGCAAGCCGCTCGCCTAGGGCACCACCTTCTTGGGGGCACCGCGTCGAATTCATGCTAACGGGTAATAAAGCATACAGATTTTTAACGGATGGCGTTAACACAAGTTCACAACGCCGTAAAAAAAAAAAGAAGATGCGACTGGATTTGGTTTAGTGGTCGCTTCGCAATTTTCGGATGTTTTGTTAACGGATTATTCGTTTTATTTCTTTTAATGATCAGATAACTGAAATCCGAAATAAAAAAAAAGTAATCGTACATAATTTACAATAAAATACTGCAGTGCATGGGTGAATAAGGTGAAGTTAACTTCTTTGGATGGTACCGTGGAAGTGGGTGCTTGTTGGTGGTGGAGCACAAATACATTTTTTTACGGATGGTGTGGCATGCAAATTACACAATCACACATGATATAATAGTCAGTATTTAGTTATGTAAGCCTCATTTTAGCATTCGTGAAATTATTTTTCTCTCACGAAATACGCAGTTGGGAGAGAGGGGACGCCACTGTAAGTTGGTTCATCTTGGAGATGGGGGGGGGGGGGGGCGCTCGGTTGGTCGCCTTGGACGCCAAGGGGACTAGCTATGGGACTGGTTGCAGTAAGGTTTCACGAGGATTAAGCACGCCAGCAAATTAGTTGTATCTGAAGCATTGCAGGGAAGCTTGTTTATATTCCTTTCCAAAACAAAATGTCCCTCCACTGATAAATACAGGTCGCAATCTATGAAATTTAAGTTCTAACCAGTCTCATCCACAATCCTAGTGTAACTGTCACTCTTTATTTAGCGTTTGATGAGTGAGACCTTTACAGCACATTTGTCAAATACACACTTCTGGATTTACAGTACTGCTAAATAGGTTTGATCAGTCGCGACGGTGACGTAATCAGCACGAAGCTTCTGATTGGTTCCCCACGTCGCTCGTAGCAACCAAAGGACCGCAGCCAACAAAAAATGGATACGAAGCATTATAGGAAAGCCAGGCGTACAGTACGCAAGCTTGCGGAAAGTAACGTAAATTAGAATTAGTAAAATTAGTAAAGTTGTTACGATAAGGTTTGACGTCGGTAAACCTTACAGTAACTACACCAAAAAATGCTTACTTGGTAATCTAAACACAACCAAACAAAGCTTTCTTTGTTTAGACGTAAAAATGTTTCAGAGTTGGAATCTACTGTGATCTACTCTGCACTAAACTTGTACTTCATATCTACATATATAATATCTACATATATAATACGGAGCAGGCGGCTTAGTCACCGGCCACGCCATTCCGTCGTACAATCAAGTACCCCATCTTGTAGTGCCATCTGTTGACGGGATTCGCCTTCAAATTGAGATTGGGACACTTTTCCAACGTCTTCGAACAGATGGCGCCACTTACCAAACCTGCCATGTCGCCGTCTATTGACGGCCGTAGACTACAAGTTCGGGTTATAACATTTTTTCCAGAGTCTTCGAAAAGATGGCGCCACTTACCAGACCTGCCGCACCGTTTTGGGGTTCGTTTTTTGGTATTGTTGTGGTACCAAAGCGGCCAACAAAATTTTAGTCGCGTGGACTGTGCCATTGTCGGCGTTTGAGCTAAAAAAAAAAAAAAACAACAACCCGTGTCTACTAAACCAGACAACTTTAAACCAAATGACGATTGGTTCTTAATTTCGAGGCCCATTTGGCAGCCTGATACGATGGAAAGGCGCATTTATTTCCTAAATATTCACTTCCAGAAAGGAGTTGAATTGTTTTTAAGTGGGCGGCAACAATCGTTGCTTGCAACAATGTCTCCATGCACGGTGCCGAGGTGAATTGTTTCAAAGGATTAACTTAAACATAGGGTTACTTGCTTACTGAATGCTGGATTTCTCAGGGATTTTTTTAGCCTTCAGTCAAACATACGCATGCGACTTTTCCGGGGCTGCACCAAAGGGGAAATGTCACGGGGCGGTGTTTTCGGGATGGGGGGGGGGGAATATCACGGGGCGACGTTTTCGGGGAGGGGGAGGACGCGGGCAAGCGTGTATTGGGGGGGGGGCGGGTACGTAAGGAAATCCGGGAGGGGGCAGGAGTGTGGGGATGGGGGGTTAA
>JAHWFP010044802.1:14258-31807 GCA_023313725.1 Lithobius niger | reverse complement strand
TAATCGCACCTAATAATACTTTGAAGGTTAAATGAAAACTTGAAGATTGCTACCGCCAGTAGCAATGTTCTAGTTTTCATTTAACTTTCGAACTATTAGTAGGTGCGATTAACTTGGCTAACAGGATTAACCTTGGCGGCCTTTCCCTGGTTGAATGATATCACTACTTTGAAAGGCCGACCCTTTTTTTAAACTTGGCGGCTTCTCTTCTACCTGTTTTGGTTTTGGGTGGATAAATGTTTACAGAGGATTCACTCCATTTTTCGAAAATATCTCCAGGACGAAATGTAAACTACCGTGTATGTTCGAGAGAATCTTTTTCCTTCCTTTCGTGCAAGTCAAAACTGCTTACTTTAAAATGTCTTTGTATCGACGTAACAGATAGTTGACGAAACTTTAAAAATGGCGTCATTAAATTTTCGTAAATTATATAATTTTACCCGGTGTAAAATTCCGCCCTAGCTGGTTTCCACGAAATGACGCGTCCCAGGCCATTAAGTATCCAGGGCATTTTGTATCCCTGGGCATCCCAGGACTGCACTGTGTAAATCGAGAGATAGTTTGCAGAGCTTGGTCAAATTTATGCTGATTTAGTAGGCTCCCACGAAATTAAGCAGTACCTAGTGTATCCCAGGGCATCCCAGGACAGCACGTCCGAATAATAAAAATTAATTGCTATTGAAACCGTTAAATTCAAAATTTTTATAATATAAGATCACAAACGAATGTGATCTATAGCATTAACACTTAATTTATACTTAATTTGACTCATTTTGCACCGCCAGTGCTGTTTGTAGAAGAGTATAGAAAAGCCGTTTTGTTAGGCGAGATCAGTTTCCTTGCCCGAATTTCACCAGGCAGTTTCACTGTGGAACAATTTTAATGCAATGCAATAGAGCAGCGGCTTTTCTTCAATCCTTGTGTCTCAGGGCACCCCAGGACAGCACTGTCTGAATTTCCCCTTAATTTGACTTTTTTTGCACCGCCAGTGTTGTTTGCAGAAAAGCGTAGCGAATCATAGAAAAGCCGTTTTGTTAGGTGAGATCAGTTTCCTTGCCCGAATTTCACCAGGCAGGGTCATTAGTTTCACTGTGGAACAATATCAATGTAATGCAAGAGAGCAGCGGCTTTTCTTAAATCCTTGTGTCCCAGGGCATCTCAGGACAGCACTGTCTCTGAATTTCCCCTTAATTTGACTTTTTTTGCACCGTCAGTGCTGTTTGCAGAAAAGCGTAGCGAATCATCGAAAAGCCGTTTTGTTAGGTGAGATCAGTTTCTTTGCCCGAATTTCACCAGGCAGGTGGATAGTTTTCCTGGGAAAGGTTTTTCTTTTTTATTCTTCTTATAATAAAAATTACTTATGCAAAAACATAAATTCAATATTTCTATAACCCACTTACGAAGGAAATGTATAACATTAACACTTAAGCTATATCTGCCTAGTGTTAACTATACCTTAACTTATACCTGCCTAGTATTTGCTATACGGTACCCAGGAATAACAACCCATTTTCGTTCCTTAGAAGGGATTCGAACTCACAACCTTCAGACTGGGAGGATGACACTCCAACAATCTGGCTATACTGACTTAATGAAATACATCAGTTTTAAAAAATAGTAACATATGACGTAAAATTTCGTTTGTCACTGATTGTTGCTGGGTATCGACAATACCATTCATCCTGCCGAACGCTCGCCCTTTATCTCAGCATTATTCATTGTCACCTTGCAAAAAGAAATTGTTACAGGTCATCGACAACAATACTCTTCCCCCTCTTCTTACTCCAGCTCTTCTAGTTCCGTTTTACCGATTTTATTATGTAGGTGATGCCACTTTTTTTTTTTAACATTTTGCTAAATATTACCTTTTATTTGATAAAGATTACCTCTTTTGAGCTAATTTTTAATTTTTTTTTTACTAAAGATGACGTCTTTTTTATCAGACTTCCTCTTTTTTTTCTAAATGTTACCTCTTTTTGTTTGTTAAATATTACCTCTTTTTGTTTTATACATATTAGTTATTTTTTGCTAAATATTATCCCTTTACACAGCCGTCATGAAATAACTAGTTTTCTCACGTAAGAAAGGAACGGAAGGAAAAGCTATTGGGTTGATTTCACATTTTTTAAATTCATGTTTTGTCCTGGAACTAGTTTCGAAAAGGCGGCGAATCTCTCTACACATTTACATTGTAGTTTAATGACATCTACGATGTTACTTAATAAAACTTATTGGCTCGTAATACCCTGAGTACTTGTATGAAATCGATAATTTGCAAGTTTAAGCACGAAATTGCTTTCCTGATTTAATTTCCCGAGGCCGAAGTCGAGGAAAATTTCCTGAAAAAAGAGTTGAGTGCCAAAAGGCAGAAATTGTAGATTTCATAAAAGCAGACGTCGTATTCGGTATGAGACTCCCCCCCCCCCACCATAAAAAAAACCGATTCTTACAGATTCGACATCAAATTTTATTTATGAAGTATTTAACAGTCAATGTTTAACTTACAAAAAGCACAATTTTAAAAGATAGTTTTTTTTGTTTTGAATTTACTATGTTTTCTTCTATTTGACGTAGTGATACTAGCCCCCATCCCATTTCGTCAATCAACCTACGATTTCGTTTGGTGTTTTGTATTAAGCAGGCCTAAACATCATTTTTATGCCGCTCATTCACGAAAAAGCTCATGTTTCCGTAATAGTCCGATAAGTAGCACAGACGACGTCATAGCCCTAATATGAGCATACGAAAGCAAACAGCTTGCTCTAAGTGAGATATATTGTCAAGATCTATGGTTTGTTGGTGACCAATCAGTGACGAGTAGCGCTTCGATCTGTATAATTACGGAAGCAGAGTTCAATTGTGGTCTTTTCAGTGTAAGTCGAGTATGGCTCGTTTTGCAGAAAGAAAACAAAATTCTCAAATTAAGAAAATGCATATTCTTCCAGAGCTCACATGAAACAAATATAGGGAGATAGAAGAAAAATCTTACGTACCACATTTAGTGAATAAAATAGCCTACCACAAGATTTTTGGGTAATTAATAAAACCAGTTGCTTTTTGAAAGCAACTGTGTTTAGCAATAGTATTTTTGTGCCAATAGAGTTTTACTACCAGAACTAACTGCAAACTTTAAGAATCTACAATAAATACTTTTTTGTATTGCTATTAAAGTTTATGTAAGCATGTTGTGTATATGCTAACTACTATCTCAAATTTGCATTCACTAACATCGCAAAAAATAAACGTTAGTATGGCCTCCCACGTCAATGTCACGATGTTGCGTTAAAATCCACCTTTGTGCTAGTAAATCAGATTACAGGATTTATTAGATCCACTTAAAATTAGAATGTTGCTGTCACAATCTCGGACAGTGAGCACACAACCACATAGAACCACGCAACCAAAAACCAACCAACTAACATCGCAGCGGCAGATGAGATTAATTTAAGGAAAGAGCTTTGTGTGATCGTTGTCCTGTGTGTGCGTAAGATTGTGTGCGTGTTTGTGTGGTTAATGGGTGATGAAGACAGTATCGAAACGGTATGTTTTTCATCTGATCTTTCGTGATCAAACGGAGCGCCTTTGTGCGCCTTTCCGCTTTTGAGTAACGTGAGCTGAATGTTGTCACAACCATGTTGACAGGCGCGGCGATCACTCCAAGGCGTCGTTGGGGTGGATTTATTTGAAAAGGGGAAGATAAGGGGAGGGGAGAAAGGGAGTAGGGTATATATCTGAAAATGAGTAGCGGTCACCGTTTGCAATTACTCTGATGAAGTGGCGTGGCAGATTGGCAATGTGCTTTAAGGCAACATGTATACACATGATTGGTGGCAAACCTAGATCACACTTCTAAAAAACTGCAGCTGGCTACTAATGAGCCAATTGTTGCTTGCGTAAAGAGTAAAGAGAATATTGGATTAAATTATCAAGCATAACCAGAGCTACCCAGAGGTCTTGATAGGTGGGTCTATGGTTTCTCATTTACTGTTAATGTGGGCCCCCTCGGGATTAATAATCTGAGGCTAGGGACAGAAGCCACACTTGTCCCCCCCCCCCTCCTACTCCGTCTGGTCTTGTAGCGTAAGAAGTTGGGTCTTTGTGTTGAATATCTTGTTGTTTGCCTGGGTCATGCTACTCTGGCTTTCTAAAACTGTAATGTTTTTCTTCATATCTTTTGCTGGGGTATTGTTTATTATGGCTCATTGCGCTGAATTTGTGTGAATGAAAAAGGAAAAAAAGGATAATATTGCTGTGTTTTGAAATGCAATGTTTTGTTTATTTAATTAAGAACTCAGCGATGCGGTGTTTAAAATTGTGGCTTGTGTGAAGAAGTAACGCAACTGTAAAAGCGTGATAGTACTTCTAGTGAGTGTCGCTGTTGCTAGGTGGTAGAGAGGTGCGTTGATGTCAACTTTTGTGGTAGTAATTGAACTGGTAGAGTGCTTCTCTGCTCGAGCGTGGGACAAAGGTGGTGGTGTGGTTGTTGGGTCGAGTTGGCCATGATCGCCCAGTCCATGCAGATGAAAAGATTGTGCTGGACTTAATATTGCTCATGCTGGTTGACTTAATATTGAGTCCATGAAATTATGAGTTTCTTTGCTATCGTCAGATGCATGGGTAACCAAGTTCAGAGGAGGAAAAGCGAGAAGGACAGCCAGAAGGAGTCCAAGTTAAGAACGTTCGAACCTTGATGTCATGTGTGACAAGCTGGTCGTATCATCCTCATTCAGTACCACATAGATGTCTGTGGCCACTCTCAACAGCTTTATCCCATACTCTATGCACTCCAAAAAAAAAGGAGCCACAGATCCCATTTTCGAAGAGATGTTGAAGCTGGGACAAAGTGTGCCAGGAAAGGTGGCCATGGGTGTACTTGTCATTTCGTCAGCCAAAGAGTGATGGTGAATGGTGAATTAGGCTTAATGGCGAAAAAAGAGTGATGGGTTGTGGCACAATGTGTGAACTGTCAAAATTTGATGAGGTCCGTGAGAAGTACCCATTACCGCATATAGACGAGTTAATAGCTTTCATAGCCATCCAAAGTACATCACTCATTGGACTTGCATAGTGGCTATTGGCAAATGCCGCTGGATGAAGAATCCCAAGAAAAAAACAACCCTTTTATTGGTTCTCAGGGGCTGGGGGCTGTTCTAACCAACTGTCCGTATGTTCAGGCTTCACAATTCCCCGGCGTTGTTCCAGCAGCTAATCAACCACCTCATGCTGGGTTTTAGGGCGGAGGGGGTTGTTGCCTACATTAACGGTATCATCATCTCCTTGTGGACAGCCATGTGAGAATGGTTTAGAAAATTTTGGACAGGTTGCGAGTGACAGGTCTCACTGTGAATGTGGGCAAAGGGCAAGTGTGCCAACCAGAGACCAGAGTCCTTGGAGTTATCATCTCGTCAAAAGGGGTCCAGGTGGTCCTAGGGAAGTGGGTGCTGTGAAGGCCATGGATCCACCGCAACGTAAAGTTGGTCAGACGGTATTTAGGCCTGACCTCATGGTATAGGAGCTTTCATCCCGGAGCCTGTATATCGTTTTCTCAAAGTAAATTGATGGTGAGAGTGGTTAATGGGGTGTGCCAAAGCTTTCAATGGGTTGAAAGACTGTGTCTGCTTAGCCCAGTGGTCCAGACACCCAAATTCGATCTGCCAGTCTTTTGCACATGAACGCGAGTTGTGTAGGTCTTGGGATGGTATTACTCCAAGAAAACCCTGAGGAAAGGGGCTGATCATGATTTAGTACGCAAGCTACGCTTTGTACGCAGCTGAGAGGAAATTTTCAACCATTGAAAGAGAACTCCTATTGATCGTATGGGCTATTGAAAAATTTCAGTCGTACTTGGAGGTGGGCCGCTTTATGGTCTTCACCAACCAAAACAGCATGTATTGGGTGTCAACCGCAACGGACCCCATAGGACGTTTAGCTTGATGGGTTATGCAATTGCAGCAATACCGGTTCGTGGACGTTTGAGGACGTGGTTACTCAACCTTTGAAGATGAAAATGTTGTGCTGTGTCCAGTTGACGTATTGTCAAGTCAATGAAATTGTGAGTTTCTCTTCTATTATCAGTCAGCAGCATAGGAAATTAGGCTCAGAAGAGGAAAAGTGAGAGGCTCATATTATTTTTCAACTTACCTCCATATTGGACGGGATAGGCTACCACTTCGGCAAATCTTTTAGGCTGACAAACCTTTTTTGTTGGTCATCGTCATGTCCCCTGCTCATTGGTACAGTGAGACGAACTAATTAGATAAGGATGTGTTGTATATTATTGGTGGGATTGGCGTATGCTCGAAGTGTCTGTGGTACACATTGCAATAACTTTGTTCTTGAGCATGTACACTAACTTTGTCAAGAAAAGCCGCCACACCTCTAGATAGGATGCATTGTTTGGTTAACTGTTTTTGTTTTCAGGTTTTTAGAATGGCATGTATCTAAAACTCTTCACGCGTCACGCTCAAACTGGGAGGGTAGAATTCCATGCTCGAAAGGGAGTGACTCACACAAATCACATGTGTGGGTGGGCCTTCAGTTGACGATGATACCCTCATTTGTATGCTTCTGGCCCATTGATAAATTTTCCTGAATAGGCAGATTTAACCATCAGGTGTTCTCAAAATGCTAGTCAGTAGTGGTGTAGAAATGGGCAGCGAGTATCTAATGAAGTGAGTTTACCATTGTTCCTCTGCCAATTGACAATAGACTTGGCTCGGGAAAACCCTTCTTCAAAAAAAAAAAAAGGGTGGGGATGATTTCGAAGAGATGCACACTCCTGTTGATTTGGTATGTTTGATTGCATGCTGGTGTGCATTATTCAATTGTTTAGTGGGAGTGAAGAATTGTTTTGCTATGAATATTGTTTCTCTTGGTCCTACGCTGAATGCCGAGCCAGAACTATACCGTAATGAATGTATAGTTATTTTCTTAATTAGACTTATTTTAATTTATTAACCAGGGAAATTAAATGCTATTGTTAGTTGGTGGTTTTGGACCTTGTATACTCAGAAATAGTTACCAGTAGGTCCTTTTTTGGATGCACATCCTAATGAATAATACTAAGTTTACGTTTGAAGTAATCCATAAGGCTTGTTGGTGTGAATTGTTGGGTGAATGAGAACACTGAACCACATCTTCCTAAACATCACCTCCAAGGGTGAATTTGAAGGGAGGAGAGGTGACAGCTCTCAGACATTTATTGTATCCCTGATGAAGCTATTCACATCTGGGGGCCCATTAAAATTAGGGGTTGGCGCCAAGTGTGGAAATCCCTCTTCTGTGTATTATTGGTTCTCTCCCTTCCCTCTACCACTGAGTGGACCTTGGCGGGTCAGGTGTTTGAATGTCAACAGTTCATACTTATGTAATCTTTCACCCCCCTCCGCTTCCCCTAAAATCAATAACGCTTCACTTGGCACTGAGCACCTAGCCCTTTATAATTTTTCCACTTTAGTCCCTGATAGTGGGAAAGGGATCTAAAATTAATAACAATGTCACATGGATACAAAGCTCTGAATTGCAGATTATTTTAAGGCAAAGGGATTCGTTTACTTTTGGCTTAGTTTGAGCAAAACAAACCGGCTGCATTTGATGTTTCAGAAGGAGAAAGAAGTCTAAGGGCAAAACCATGGATATGAACCTGGAGACTGCAGAACATAACAGGAGGCCGAGATAATATCCGGAATAGGCCAGAATACATCCCGTAGCCGCTGAAGGAGCCCGGTAATCTTTCACACTACTCTGGCTGGCATTGACTTAAATGAACTTTGCAGGGTCCCCTTCCAGTCACTGACACCTTGAGCTTCTCCAGAGTTGATGAACTCTGCCACTGCTCAGTAACGATGTCCACCCCATGCGGTACTAGTGATAAATGAAAAAAAGAGCCCAAACACGAAAAAAGCGAGTTTTGTGAGGGCTCTCTGGGAACCCGAGTCCAGCGAGCAAAGAACAACCATATAGTTAGGGGCATGGTCTCCCAGTCAAAAGGATGCGATATTGAATCTCGTAACTGACTTATGAACACACGATACTCTGAAAATCGGCTCCTGTGCATCCGTGCATGGTAGGCAAAGTGCTATACGTTTATTTATGGCAAGTGGTGGTTGTAACTAATATTGGGTTATTTAAAGTAAATACAAATACAAACCTATTTCCGTTTCTTTTGGATTTAAATGTCAGATTCCCTGAGCGGTTGAACCTTCAACCTTTGAGACCAAAGTCCTTATCCGTATGGCTGAGTTGTACGACTTCGGTCTTTGTCTCTGTATTTGTTTATCGTTATCACGTTTTCCGCCATGCAATTATCTTAAGTAATAAACTGTGTTATTTAAAATAAAGGGACTGAAAGCAATTAATTATGATTCAATTTTTGGGCAAGCAGATGGCTGCGAAGTGATTGTTTTATTATTTTTTACGCATTTTATTTTATTGTAACACACCAGTAGGTTTTAATTACCGTTTTAGTTTAACCCCTGTCCGAATTTCAGCAACTCATTCTGTTAGCTGGATGGAGGTGAAATCGCGCTAAAGATAGAATAAACACACGTAGGCTAGTGGATCGCTTAACCACCGGGGTTTTTCAAATAACGTTTTTTTTGTCGATTAAACGAAGATTGATTGCTGTTCGGTCCGTTTTCTATACACTCAGTAATTGTCTACACTCCACTGAATTGGGCTATTATCCATCATTCAATCCTCTTCAGTTTAGGCACAGTCCATCCCGTTTTTCTCTTTTCATCCGCTTTTCTTTTTTCTTTTGCCTCTAGGAAGCCGAGCATCCTAATTCATTTCAATTCGTTGGTGAATCAATTCATTTTGCGGCCTAACTTTGCCACCGGCCATTTCCATTTAATTCCTTCAAGTTGTGCTTAAACCGCTCCGTTCCATCGTCCTCTACCCACCCTTCTGTTCCCTCCCCCACGCCCCTCTGGCATACCCATTGCAACTTAAGCGGCTTGTCCCGTAATCGAATGTCAGATCCCGCAGACTTTAAAAGACAGACACACAGACAGCCTCTGACAATAACGCATTTACGTACATATCGTCTAAGCTTCAGCGAAGTTACAAATATATATTCAAGCATTTTGTTGATGCTGGGTAGTTAAGAGAGGGGAGGGGAACAGATAAATTAAAGCATTTCGGTTTGGTAGATTCTGTGGTTAAGTGCTGGAAATGTTCCATGATTTTCAGCGCTGCCATTAACCTTTTTCCAAAGGGGGGATTGGTTGGGCAAGGTCAAAATGTAGGGATTCCAGTGACTAAATAATTTTTCGAAGATGGCTATGGCTTTTTTATAGAGTTTTCGGGGTACAGCAATTCGGACTCCTTTGCGTGAATTTGGGGCCCCGTGCTTCCTGGGCCCTGCACCCTTTGACCCACCTTAATTGCTGCACTGTTGATTTTTAAAGATACAGAGAGAGAGAAAGAAAAAGAAAGAAAGAGAAAGTAGGCGATAAAGAGAGAAAGAAAACAAGATGCACTAACACTGCATTAGTTGAAGTTGGAGCGGTAGACATACCAACAGGACACTACTAAAAAATCTAAATGCATGGTGTACTGAAGAATATATACTATATTGCACATTATATTAAAAAAAAATGTCTCGTAACGTTTGCTACTACGATACAGCAAATGAGCCAGAATCTTGTGTGAGACGATGCAATCACTGACCAGATAAGTTTTCATCGGACGCTGATATTGGTTTTCTTACAAAAAAACAAACTGAAAGCTTCGTTGTTTTACAGTTTCCCGTACCCGTTGTTCTTGTCCATCAGACTTTTAAATTTTTAAAATCTTCGAACACCATATTCATAAATTCAGCAGGTAATTTGGTGGGTGGGGGGGGGAGTAAGAGAAATTATATTGCGCTGAGGGTACGTGAGGTTGACTACTTTAAATTTATTTACACTTTTTAGGTGTATAAACAAAAGTTAAAATATTCACACGAAAATTGTGACAAAGTTCACATTGAATATAACACTGCAATTTCATGTGGCCAATTTTTGTTAGGCTACTCAATACAAAGTACTTGTTTTACTAGCGTTTTATAATTATCTTTATTATTATTATTTGTAATTTTAAATCTGTGGTTAAAACTAATGTTGAACCAATAAAACTTACGTGAGTCTTCCTGTTACGGATTAAAAAAAATCTGAAAGTCAGAGTCCATTAGGAATATCCCACCCTTCTGTCCCTCTGGCCAGTCCGCCACTGTGAAAACAAGACATCATTAGCTTTGCTCACTCGTTCAATAGGAAACAACACCACAAATACGCGTAATAAAATACTGTAATATATCGTACCCGAAAAGCAGCGAGGATGGGCGCAGTAATTAACAGCAAAAGTCGAATACGAGCATCGCATTCATTGTACCGTCCAGATTCAATCATAGAAATTCGGTGTACCATCCAGATCACCGCAAAGGAAAGTGATGACTCACTTTGTGTTGTTCTGCGCCATAAGAGATGAGCCATCGCGACGTACACGATAGCCTCTAACCGGCCGCAACGTTGAAGAGTTGACATTGACTTGCCGAAATGCGCAGTTACACGCTGAAATTTTTCGTATGATCGGCGTTGAGCGCACACCTTTACGCTGAGGAAGCGTTGACATCAGCCACTGATCGTGTACTATTTGACGACGGTTTTTCGCTCAGAGACCTTTTTAGAGGTTAGCGAACTAAAACCGCCCTAACTTAATTAACTAGAGCATAATACCTTGTGTACTGGCGCACAGCAAGTTACCCACCCGCATACTTGAATTTCGTCGGATCAGAATTGAACAAATGTGTGTGGTTTTTGAGGAGATGTCGCTGACGTAAATCGGCTACCCCGTTTTTTGGCCGCAACCGCATTAATTCGACGTGTGACACGTCAAATTAAAAAGAAAGAGAGAGTAAAGAGAAACAAAGATACAGCGAAAACGAGAAAGATGAAGAAAGAGAGAGAGAGAGAAAGAAGGAGAGAAAGAAGGAGAGAAAGAGAGAAAGAGTGAGAGAAAGCGAGAAATCAAGAGACAGAAAGAAAAAGAGCCAGAGAAAGAAAGTGGGTAAAAGAGAGAGCGAAAGAGAGAAAGATAAAGAACGAAAGAAAGAAAGAAAGAAAGAAAGAAAGAAAAGAGAAAGAGAGCGAAGAAGTGAGGGAAAGAAAGAGAGAAAAAGAGAAAAAATAGAGAGTGAGTGAGAGAGAGAGTCTAGTTGCTTATTTCGCAATCTTTCAATAGCTATGTTTTTTGATTTGACTGCAGCCGATAACGTACTTTAGCACTTAGAAACCGGTTTACCACTGGTGGGAGGGGAGGGGAAATTGGGGATCATGGATTATTTTTGAGCTCTCTCGAGGGGGGAGGGATCATACATTTTTTTTAGGATTTGTTAAGAGAGGGTAAAAAAAAAACCTCCGACCAATTCAAGAGGAAAAATACAATTCTAGGCCTAAAAAATGGAACTTTCAGCAGAAATTTCTAGAACTGTCGTAGTGTCTGGGCCCTCTCCCCTCCAAATCCCCATCATGTAAGTGTTTACAAGATTTTTAATTTATTTCCAGTTTCAACCGTGTGCGTAGTTCTTTAAACCTTTGCGTGTTGCCATTGTAAAGAGCATGGACATATTGACTCAAATTGTCTTAGTAGTGTCAATATGCATTCCTTAAATCAAATGTTATTCTATCGTCATGAAATCAGGAAGTTTGGTTCAAAGTTGGGTTAAAGAACACTTCTTTAAATATTTTTAAGAACTTATTTTAATTCAATGGCTCGTTTTTCACACAACTCAGAATTTGTCATGCGAAATGCTACTTCTTAATATTAGGCCAGAGAAAATTATCTGTGCTTTACCTGAAAAGGCATAAGAAAAGCTTACTTTTTAAAGTTGCAGGGTAAGATTATTTTTGGACCTTCGGAGGGCAAGTTTTTCCATAATCTTTGGAGGGGGAAATCATCGAAAATTCTGAGGTCACATTTTCAGTTCCTCTGCCCCTCTTCCCTCCATAAATAATGAACGGTCTAGATAAGCTGTATTCAGCGATAGATAGCTCAAACCCTGACGGATCCTTAAAGATACTTGCTTCCGTGTTGGCTTTCCTGCAGTTTCAAGTTTCCAGGACTTAGTTTTGTAACTTTAGATTAAAGTGCTTGCTTCCATGGTTGCTTTCCTGTGCATTTAAGTTTTGCAACATTAGTTTAAACATGTGTAAATGTTACAAATGCATTCACTTTTCCGGTTTTTTTTCGTGTCAGATGTTTTGCTACACCCACTCAAACCAACGTAAATGATGGAAAAGCTGTGATGCACGAAATAGTAAGAGGGCACGTCATTATAAGCACATGCATTACGTTTTATGTTTACCAAAACCACCATTCAACTAGAAAACGGTATTTCAATGTATGAGTACGCAGCGACCTCATTATGCCATTATTTGGAAGTTAGAAAGTCTAGTTGGTCCAAGGTTGGTCTGAGCCACGGTCAGTTGAGAGAAGCTGCATTTCTCGCTTTGCTTAGTACGCGAGGAACGCGGCAATTTCACCTAGCCTTGATGTGGGTTGTGTTTCTAAACTAGAGGGACGCGTGGGACGGATTTCTAGTCACGCCTCACAACATCATCAACACCGATCAGTTTAGAACGGCACCGTCTTGCACGTCGTTCTCAAAAGAAGAAAAATTGGCAATAACCGCTGCCAAATCTTTTTTTTCTGCAAGAGAAATGTTGCACTCAGATGCTAATTAATCTTGTTTCTAAATTTAGACATTTTCTATATCTCACTTCCCTACAGTTTAGAAATACGACCATTTCATCTACTCCCATGGTGGAAGCCATGTTGGATCAGGAAGTGAGAGTAAATTAAGCAAGAAAAAACCTGCCTCACTTGGCTCAACTAGATCTCAGTTTCATGACGTCATGCCTACGGGAGCAGTTTGGATCAGTTGCCTCGAGTTACGAAATATTTATTCTCACGTCCCTCTAGTTTATTCTCACGTCCCATACCCTCTCGTGCGTACAAGGTCGGAGAAAATGCGAAGGCTTTTTAGCAAATCGTTCATCTACCACAAACAGTAAACCGAGCAGTTTTCATCGTCGTCAAACTCTTCACGAATGACAAGAACAGCCAGATTCAAAAAGAAACAGCCTAAAACATTAGCGCAGACGACTAGGTTCAGCACAGTGTAATTCCCAGTTTTTCTGTACGAAAACAAATTACTTGTTCTGTATCAAACATGTTGTCCAGGTGCGCTCTGCTGCTTTAGTGTTATGTCAAGGATCAGCGCGGTTAACAACATTTGTCGGGCTGACGTTACGTATATATGTCTCTCTCGGGTTACGACCAGAAATCCGAGGACAATGACGACTGGGGTGCACCACCCAGTTAGATGATGATGGGCGTCCAACTAACTGCAAACCAACTCCAACCTAGGGACGGCCGCACGAGCGGACAAGCCGCAGATCAGGTTGAGGCAATTAATTGGGGAGGACAAGCGGCTCGGATATATTATCCCTCCAAAAGTTATTTCGTAGGGAGCTAATTGCGGTGATACGATCGCCAAAACGCACCTGCCCAACCTTACGGACCAAACCGACCGTCAAACTGGAGAAGAGATCGCGAAACAACAGCCCTCAGTCTGGGGCCACGTCCCTACCCCCAACTCCCCTCACTTGGGTTAAAAGCCACTATCTAGCACCACTCAAAACTAGAACCGTATGCTTACGCGTGCTAAAAAGGCTTAATTAATCGTTTATTAAAGAATGGTAGACTATATTTAGACTGGTTTGGGTTAAAGTACATTTAGTTGTTCTTTATGTGATGGCGATGGTTAAAATGGCTTCGAGTTTTGAGTGGCTCTAACTAGTAACACAACCCTCAGCTTGTTTTTTTCTAGTCAAGTCAAGGATTGAAGGGGAGGTGTGGGGGTGGGGTTTGGGGGGGGGGGGGAGATGGAGAGACGGTCAGACCGGACACGATTTCGCCTGACGTCACTTAAGCCGAACGTATCCGGCCAACAACGATTTCTTTCCGTTGTTCTCAGAAACAGTCACCAGGTTGCAGTAATTTGGCCCTGAAACAAGCATCTTTTGTTTGATTTTGTCGAAGCGATGTAATGAGAAATTACGGATAGGGATGGAAGAAAGAGGGGGGAGTAGCCAAGGGAGGGTCCAGCAAAGACAGAATAACAATAAAACAAGAAATGGCCATGGTGTAGAGGGCAAACGGTTCGATTGTTGTCATTAAAAGTTTTAATGCAAGTGAAATAGTTATGACGTGATCCCAAATACCGAATTTCGATGGTCTATGTCAATTGTGGGGGAAACTGTAGGATTTCAAAGTTTGACGTTTCCCCAACAAGAATAACGACAACAACAAGAGTATTGTAGTCACATTAAAATAGCATTCAAAAGGCGCTGGTCACTGTTAATACCTACGTTTTAAGCTATAAACAAGCGGGGGCATCGACTACCTAGTCTCAACCGGTCTTCTGTACACGTCCACCACTTTCAGGCCACTTCCGCTTCATGCTTCCAGTTTTTTTTTTATTATTATTAATTTTAACCAATTTTTGGACGCTGAACCTAATTGTGAAATCAAAATGCTGCCGCTGGTATAAAACTTGGCGCCACCACCGACGAAAATGTTGAGGCGCACATCTCTATTACGCACTGCAACAGCGATCTCTATTATACTGTACAAGCTAAATGTAGTAACCAGGTTAAAAATATGTTAGCGTTTAGGCTTCCATTTTATTTGCCGTTTTAATTTCGTAAGTAGCACCTAAAGGGGAATTGGGTTCGAGAGTAGGCATACTCATACATGCAACACGGTGTCGAGACTTCACGACAACGTGATTTTAGGGCTAGTGTGTGTCGTTAACAGATTCCTTTTGTTTTTTTATGGTTGCATGTCTTCCTGCAGTGGTTAAACGCGACGGTAGAATGTTATCATTTCATTGTGTTACGCCGAAAAACCCTACTTTAGCTATAAGGAAGTAACGATGTTTTGATTTACCTTGTTTTTTAAAGTTGACTTGAGCGCAGTTGAAAAAGGCGACGGACTGAAATAGTCGTTGCTAGGGGGCCCTCGTTGCTATAGTCTTCTGGCTGTTTTTTCTCCTAGTCGTTAAGGAAGTTGGTGGCAGCAAGGTGGTGAACCGCGGACGTTGGAAAGAGCATAGCCGATCTTCGCTAAGGCGGATTTGGTTTAGCTGTTCCTTTCGATTCTATTGTGTCGCTTCCCACAAATAACGAGTTTTCTAAAGTCGATTGTTGGATGAAACTAACGTTCAACGGTGATCCGAAAGTAAGAGCACAAACAAAATGGACATTCGTGTACGCACAGTTTTGGGAAATCGCTGCTCGCCTCATTGCTTGGTGCGCACGTGTAAAATCCTTTCCCCACTGGACCCTAGAACAAGGTGTTTTGGGGGTGCAATCCCTGACCTATGGCCGCAAAGAAAATCTGAAAAGTCTTCCGCAAGAATTGGCGAGACTGCTGTTGTCCCCCGCCCTCTTCAGTTCCAATGTATTTCTTTCCGTGTATTCTGTCGTGGTGCACTAAAACCGTAACTTGATTCCCGCGCCTTTCCACAGGAGAGGAGTAATCTGAGTCGAGAATCAAGATGGCCAAGGTTTGACCAAATAATGTTTCCAGTTCGGGTCCACTCATGGGTTAGTTAGGGCTAAGTCATGACTGGGTCGAAGTCCAGTCCTGGCCCTTTCTTCAGTATCGAAGCGAGACGGACGTGATACCTAATAAAGACACATCCAATTTCTTAACCTTTGTAACTAGGGGCATCAAGTGCGTAGTAGTAACTAAATTAACACGACTACGATGTAGGCGAGCTCATGAATATCTAGTTTACGGCATATTTTGCTATCCTATATTTCGCCACGTCGATCAGTGATAAGAAGAAATCTATCCCCTACAAAAAATAAAGCACGGATGCGGTTACGGCAGTGATCGTATGACTCCACGGCGTCCATCTATACAATTTGGTTTCAGTTTTTGAGGACATTGACGCAAAATGGCAGCACGACGCAGCCTTTCAGTTTCAGATTTGATTTGATTTCAACGACAGAAGACGGCAAGAATTTCTTCGTTTTGCGATGGAGCTAAAGATACAAGAGTGTAAAGAGGCAAAAAACAAAATTCGGGTGATCTATCCTGCCAACCTTTGACAGTATTTAAGACTGGATAACTCAAATGTGCGCCCTCCTCAAACTTTTGTCTTTGAATTTGATAGGAGTGAAATGGAATTTCGAATGGTATAGGCTTATTCAGCATTTGAATTTGAAGCAACAGAAGCGAAGACATGTTTTAGCACAGACTTTTCAGCGGCCAAAAAAAGGCCATACAACCAGTGATCTAATCAGATACCATTTCAAAAATGGAAAGAAAAACTTAGAAGTGGCAAGGAATGCCTATAAACACCGATAATCGGAGTAAACGGAGTAAAAATGTAACAAACAAAAAATAAACCCAGGAAGCCAATAAATCACACACAAAAAAAGCCATGAAGGTCGGCTATTTGTTGAATTGTGCATCAGTAGTCCCCAACCATTAATAAAAAAAATTGATACAATTTTATGTAGGCAATCAGGTTTCCAAATTTAATGCCTGATTTATGTCAGACTAATTTTGATCGCAAAAAGTCAACATCCCCGAAACCCCGGGCCAAATTTTGTTGAATTTCGAACTTAAATCTACAAATAAAGTAAAGAATGTGTGTGTGTAAAATTTCAAGAATCAGACAATGTCTTCAAATTTATCGTGGAGACGACGCTGACAAAAGGTCAACCCACACCAGCACAGCATGAATAGTGCTTGTGCTATTTTAACTATTTGTGCTAACTGACTCGCACTACGCGTCCCTGAGAGAAAAGATAGACTAGATTTACACCAAAAATGCGTTACTTAAAGTGGTACCGTCATAGAATGAAAATCGTAGGAAAAAACCGTGTTGCCATCTAGCGGCAGTGATATTGTTAACCTTTGCAATTTGCTCCCAGGTGCACGAGGACGTATCAGACTGCCACTCAATAATTACGGATGTTAGTGGCTTGTTTGTTTTGTTAAAAGAAATGGCGTTGTGCATTCCTTCGCTTGAATCAAGCAAGTGATAGATAATACTAGATAGCGCTAGATGTTGCCTGATTTTGCAGACTTTCAATCGGTGATGGCGCCACTTTAATTCTTCCGCAATCATCGCACAGAATTAAAAATCACCACATTGTTCATGTCCACCAGTGCCGCAATTAGGGATGGTGCAAAGGGTAATTGTAAGGCAACCGGGCCCAGGTGGCATAAAAGGGCAAAAAATTCACTCTGGTTGGATGCCCCTTTGTTCCCAAAATTGTGTACTTGTTGAGGAGGGGCCTAACATTTTGCCCGTGCACCCCTCCTTGGAAAAAGCCAGTTGCAGCACTGATGTCCACCTTCCAACAACGCGTCCAATACTGGCGAATCGAACCCTCCCATGGCCGATCGTGACAAATAGCCCTACTGATAGCCTTACACAAGCAACCTCTAATGCAGTCAATTAGCGCCGCGACGTGGTTCCCTCC
>JAHWFP010044802.1:0-13858 GCA_023313725.1 Lithobius niger | reverse complement strand
TTAACCAATTGAGGATAATTAAATCAAAGAGGAGGCCGGATTAAGCGCAAGCGTCCCTCGTTGTCGGCAAATCAGGCGCTGCAGTCTGGTCGTTTTCTTCTCAGTCGGTTGCTGTTGTGGTTTCTATCTCAGTAGGGATTGTGTGAGTAGTAGTATTTGGATTGGCTTTAGATCTTAATTCAGCGTAGGATGCTGGGAGTACAGCGCCAAATTTGGTCAGCTTTTGTACTACAAACAACGTTCACTTCATCAGAAAATTTAAAAAACGTCCTGTATTCTATTCAGTGGCAGATGCATAGTTGGAGCCAATGAGGTGCCGAGTTTTTCAAAAAAATTATCCTTGTTGGAAAAAAAAAATTTAGAGAAACGAATCCAAACATAGAAATTTACCGTGTAGCTCACTCAGAGACTTCCTTCTCAATCCGTCGTGGATTCCATGGTGTAGCACCCCCGCTCCTTATACCCCTTTCCTACATTTCTCGTACCATATTTAGAATTACAATTTACTTTGCCTCCCCACCTCCTAACAAAATTTCCTGGTAGCACTTATGCCAGAGATTAAAAGTTAAAACCAAGTTTTTATCGCTTCCACACTGGACCCTGCGTTTGGTGTCTGGCCCCCGACTTTACTCCCCAGGTACAACCAGGTTTACAGGTTCCACAAAGCGAATACCCGCCACCCTTCTTTCCATACCGCTTCCATACTGGAGCCCGACATCGAGGCCAGGGTCCAGACTTTAGTTAATTTTTCTGTCGCTTCAACATTTGGGGTGCAATCGCAGGATGGTTTACCAAAGACGTCAAATTCACTCAATAAACGCCAAACTCACTAGTCGACTGCAGCAATTTTGACCTTGTAACGCATCGTTTCTACGAAATGTTCTTCAAGACGTTTCCCTACAAGCGCTGGCCGCGCATCTACCCTTTCCACACTGAAACACAGCGTCAGAGTCGGAGTTAAGTCCCGAGTTCGACACCAGGACTTAAAAGTTGAGGTCGGGCCAGAGTCTTAGCCCAGTGTGGAAGGGTCGAGGCTCGGGCCCGGCCCAGACTTTTACCCCGGTGAGGAAGGGTTAGTAGTGAGCATTTCCTAAGAACCCGACCCCATCGAACGAAGCAGTCGAGTCAGAATTCTTGCGCTGCAGCCAAGAGGACACGGTATCGAATCGCGTCTCAACCTATCTATAGGCTACATAAGGTATTCTGAAAAAATGCTACACCAGCGTTCGTAACGGTTCTCAAATGGGTAAGGTGCAAGTAATTAATATTTTTTACCGTAGTTTAATATAACTAAGACTAAGGAAGCCATAGAACTAAATGTGCTCCTCTACGAACGCACACGTCCACAATCTTATGCTGGAAGAGGGACTAAAAAAAAAAAAAAAAACTGGTAAAAGTCCTGCCTAATTAGGAATGGTTCGGCCTTTCAAAGGAAAGTTATCAATTGATCAAACCATTCGTCAAGTTAATTCCACCGAAGTTTAAAGGTTAAATGAAAAACATGGCCATTGTTATATACTTTAGGTTTAACTTTTACTTTAGGCCATTGTCCTTTAACGTTTGAAGACTAAGTCGGTGAGATTAAAATGCAATACCGTCTCACTATATTTGAGCATCCTGCGCGGAATAGCTTTTGCAACATTTACGAAGGTTAGCGCAAACCGTTTCTCACGAGGGAAATATTTGGAAAATGAATGTCCTTGCAATATTTACACGCATCTGAGGTAACGATGCAAATCTGAGCCACACAGGGAAGCCAATCGGGAGAAATGTATCTTTAACTCATTGGTTAAAGGTGCATGCATCCCAGGTGGTTTTCCTGTATGTCTCAGTTTTACGACATTAGTTCAAACGATATGCAAATGTTGCCAACGCAGTCAGGTTCTTGTTTTTTCTTTCGTGCGAGATGAGTTTGCGACATTAACTCTTAACTTGTGTAAATGTTTCAAACGCTATTCTCAACGGGTCGCACGACAAACCGGAAGGATTTATGTCCCTTAATGGTTTGGTCAATTAAATATCGTTCAGATAAAAGGCCGAACCATTTGTAAAGGTACATTCCTCCCGGTTTGCTTTCCCGTATGACTTCGTTTTGCAACATTATTTCAGACGCATGATTGTAAATGTTACAAAGGCATTCATTTTCCTGTTTACTCCCTCTTGAAAAACAGTTTTGCTACATTCACTCTAACCTATGAAATATTGAAAAGGCTATTTCGTTCAGGATGCGCGAATATAGTGAGGAAGATACGTCCTAGTTTTAACTTCGTTTTATGTATGTATTATTACTTATTTTTTTGCTTGCATTACGTTTTGACACTAAACTGTAGGTTACAAACTTGGGGGATGTTTTAGTCTGTTAGTATCACTTTTTTGAAAGGCCGATCCATTCTCAATCATTCCCGGCTGCCAGATCAACTAACAATTTAGTGTTTTTGGACATCTGTGTTCGCAGCACTAAATTTACACCAATTTACTTCCATTAAACTCCCAGAATAATTTGTTGATAGATTGTTTCTCCCCCCCCCCCCCCCCAACAACGAGGCAGCTTGCATTTGTCAATTCCTTCCCGTTCTTTAGGCCTGGTTTGTGGTCATTTTAAAAGAGAAGTACACGCCCCGTACGGATCAGAGAGCCTTCCACCTGCAAATTATAGATGTTGGGAAAAACAAAGAGGAACGTATCGTTGTTGGACGCCCAGTTTTCACCGTTTGCCCGGCGGAGGCGGGGGAATTACGAAAAAGTTCCGTAGCCGTAAAACATTTTTCAGTTTGGCTGGACGAGGGATGGGGGCCGTAAAAATTGTCACTTGCCCATCCTGAAATAAAAATTCCAGCAACAGCTCTGGCCATCGGCCATTCTCCTGGAAATTACCCCAGCTGACATTTCAAGCGACTGATATACTCCGTTGGTAATAATTTTCTTTTAAACCCATATGAATGGAATATAATATATTAAATAAATACAAATCGCTGTAAATCATATAAAGGAAAGAGGAAAACAAGCTAAACAGCGAAAATCATCGTCGGAGTGACATGATTCGGATTCGAACTGGCAATCCAATTCTTTAGCTTCGTTGGGGCGTCGGACGAAAGTCTAATTAGAAAATCATCTAATGGGATAATTGTCTAATATCTGGCAAAATAACAAAAATCTGGAAAACCTTCTAATAGGAATAACGTATAATGGATAATCGTCTAACTAGACAATAATATGGTTGCGGTTTCTGATATGTATATGTGAATATATCCGCAGCGAGCGTGGCAGGGACGCTAGACGATTTCCATTATACGAATTTTGTGGTAGACGATTTTCCATTACACGAATTTCGTGTTAGACGATTTTCCGTTATACTGTACATGATCTTCCGATCTTCCAAGTATGTGATTTTCCAGTTAGACGATCATCCCTCCCCCAGCTTCGTTCGCAAATCGTGAAAGGCAGCTAATATCTAAATACAATACATTGCACAGTGATCGGCTTTGCTTACCGGGTGATGACATGGAAAGCGCACTGTCGGGAACCTAAAACGAAAAGAGTGAGAATTAAATCGAGCTAGCGTTTTGTCAAATTTGGAAAGGAAAAGAAAAAAAAATATTTATTCATTACTACGTAATTCATAATTAATCGGAAGCTATACGTAGTAGCTTTTTCGTTGTCAGTGCAATAAAGCTGGGTAGTTCATAGGTCGGTGTCATAGATTTTACTTGTTTCTCTTATTTTAAGGTTGTAAATCGCTTGGTAATGCTTTACGTCTGACGCTTATCATTTCTTTTTGGAATGATAACTTTAAAAATTAAGGACAACGATCGTTTCATCAACTTTATAACAATTTTTCTGGCAAAATGAAATTAAGCAAAATCACACTCGGGAGAGTTTGCCTGACACAAACAATGGATTAACTGGTACGAACAAACAACAAAAACACATAAAATGGCAATACAGAATAAAATAGACAAAAGTCAGCAGTAGCCATGAAGGAAAAATAAGAATAGCATTGTACAAGTTCAACACTGGTAACGTTAATATAACTACACTGAAGCCCACTGCAATACATCACACACAAGGTGATTGGAATGGGAAGAGTCTAGCCGATACTACAAATACTTAAGTCGGAGAGCCCGGATGGTGACCCGAATGGGATGGATTTTCTTTTCTTTTTCTCACCAATTCCCCCCCCCCCCCACCCCCGTTGACAGCCGGGGTGGTTACCCGCATTGCCTAACCGGGAAGATGCTGATCGAACTTTGCTTAAAAATGCAGCAAACCGCATACCTTTATCTCGTCTAGTTCAAAAGTTATGGAAAATTCGAGTCTTTGAAACTATTTACAGTGTTATGCTAAGTCAAAATACTGTATCGATAACGGCATATCAATATCTGTCAATCCCAGAAGACTATAAGCAGTTGTGAGATCTAATTCTGGCTTCTAATTCTGTACAGTCATTCTGTCCTCCAATCATCGAAACCTTTCCAGTTCGATTCGCCGGTTCCCCCCCCCCCCCCTTTTTTTTTTTTGCTAACGAGACTACGCCCAAAACGTGTAGGCTACTAACAGACTCGGGCAGAACCAAAACCATGACTGACGATTGGACTAATGAGTATTAGAGACCAGAAAACAGAATGATCGGTATTGGCACAAAAGAAATTATTTTCGGTTTCATATTCGCTGACGAATGTCGACAGTTGGAAGAGATGTAACGATGTTCTCTTGGTAGCACACAACGAAATTGAGGTCGTGAGAGGGGAACAGTTTGTTGCTTTAATACTTCAAAAGTGAATTCCATAATTTGGACCTATTCTCATTTAAAATTTTAATACTGGTATCTGTGTGTCGTCTGTCTGATCCCAACTTTTGAACCCATACCAGATGATTTCAAACTTTCCACACCACATCGAAAAACATGCTTGCACTCCTGAGTACCACAAAATTCACTTTTCCTTATTGAGTGAGCTCAAGTAGAAATTAACGCACAGCAATAAAAAAAAAACTGCACTTGCGTCACTCCTTTCAAGTAATAGAATTATGTATGCAGACATATTCTACTAATATAATAATAAATTTATTACAGAAAACGATTTTAAGCTCTGTAGAGCTTGTCTAAGCCGAATACACAATAAAAATAATTCATGTAACATGGTTGAGTTAATCCGTTAATACAATTCACACAGTTACCCACATAGTCCTCAACTTGCAAAATTATCCCTATCACTAAATACAATTCACAAAATTAGACACATAGCCACCAAGGCACAAAATTATCCCTATACCTTAATATAATTCACAAAATTACATACATAGCCCCCAAGGTACAAACTTATCCTTATCCATTAATACGATTCATAAAATTACACACATCGTGCCCAAGGTACAAAATTGACCATATCCCTTAATACAATTCACAAAGTTACACACATAACCCCCCCCCCCCCCCGGTACAAATATCCCTATCCTTTAATACGATTCAGAAAATTAAACACATCGCCCCAAGGTATAAAATGAAGCCTATCCCTTAACACAATTCACAAAATTACACACATAGCCCTCTATACAAAATTATCCCTATTCCTTAACACAATTCACAAAATTACACACAACACCAAGTTACAAAATTATCTCTATCCATTAATTAAATTCACAAATATAATTCAATTCTCAAAATTGCACACATTGCCCCCAAAGTACAAAATTATCCCTACACCTTAATACAATTCACAACTTACACACATAGTCCCCTAGTTACAAAATTATCCCTATGCCTTAATACAATTCATAAAATTACACACATAGTCCCCAAGGTACAAAATTATCCCTATCCCTTAACACGATTCACAAAACTACAAACATCGCTGCCAAGGTACAAAATTAACTCTATCCCTTAATACAATTCACAAAATTACACACGTAGCCCCCAAGGTACAAATTATTCCTATCGTTTAGCACAATTCACAAAATTACACACATTCCCCAAGATACAAACTTACCCTCATCCCTTAATACGATTCACAACATTACACACATAGCCCCAAGGAACAAAATTATTCCTATCCCTTAATACAATTCAGAAAATTACACAAGTTACTATGTCCCTTAATACAATTTACAAAATTACAAGCCCCCAAGGTAAAAAATTATCCCTATGCCTTAATACAATTCACAAGTTACACACACAGCCCCCAAGGTACAAAATTATCCGTTAATACAATTCATAAAATTACATACATAGCCCCCACGGTACAAAATTATTCCTATCCCTTTATACGATTAACAAAATTACACACATAGCCCTTAAGGTAGAAATAATTATCCCTATCGTTTAACAAAATTCACAAAATTACACACATAGCCCCGATGATACAAACCTACCCTTATCCCTAAAAACGATTCCCAAAATTGCACACATTGCCCCCAGGGTACAAAATTATCCCTAAATCTCCACCACCAAACCTCACCTGCATTCACTAACACCTCCTTCTGCTAAGTGCTAAACACCTGATTTATTAGTATCAAAATCCTTTTTAATACAATTTCACATGGCCCTTTTTTTCTCGATGTGCATCAACTGTATCATGTACATTAGTTGATTAGAAATGGGAGCTTTTACGTATTATTTAACAATGACAACACTGTTATTGGAAAAATGTACTATTTTTTAGAAAATTTTACATGATTTTGCAATCTGGCGATCTACCAAACAGACTACACATGGAGTTGCGATTTTAGTTCTTGAAAAAAAAAAATTTTAGACTCAAACACAGTTCGTATTATCTTCGTTCAATGCCAGTACAACGTGATAGTATCACAAGCTTGGAGGGTGCGTGACATGTTTTCCGGGGAGGAGATGCTTTCGATCAATTTGGTCTGGTTGGACGCCATTGTTTAGCATTGTTTAATCCGCGCGCATCGATCATTTGGGCGACAACGGCTGACGACTTAAGCTGTTCCTTTGGCAAACGGAGATTATTAGAACAACTCGTGGTGGTCGCGCAACGCACACAGACAAAAAAAAACAAAAAAAAACAGCGAGGTTCGAGCCTTTACGTTCTGATTTCTAGTAAAAAAGAAGCAAGTCGGTGTTGATTGGCGTTGGGTACAAAAATTTGCATTTGTTTATTTAAATAGTTAGCTGTAATAAGCGTTTGCTTTGTACAAGATCTAGCAGGTGAATATTGAATCAAACTATTGATCAAAAACAAAAACGAACTCGTTTGGTATTTAAAGACTCATTGTCACCGAAAGATAGTCTGTAGAATCCAGCGCGATCTAGCACTACCTACCACTATCTAGCACTGGCTTGCAGCAGGTGGAGGCAGTGAGACAGTAACGAAGTGTGGTTATTGTTCTAAGATGGAGGAATGCAACAAAAAATATCTCTTTTAAAGAAACAAACATGCACATGATTCCTTAAACAGTTCGTGGAAAGTTGGTACGACCTCGTGCACCTGGGAGCAAGCTACACCCAAATTCACAAAATTACAAACATCGAAAAGCCATATAGCCACCCTATGTATGTATGTGGCTAATAGTGCTTGGCTGCCATACGGCGCCACGGTAATCTTAAAATTTTCTGTTGGTGATATTGTGCCTTTCAGGTAAGGTTTAACTGAACTTAAGTCAAACCAGGCAAGGCATACGTATAAACTTTCCTGTAAGATTTCAGATACCAAAATGTTTCTGCAGTGTTTAGTCCACGTGAAACTTTACTGTTGTATTATAACGTGTTTTTTTTTTTTTACCGTTTTCACTTTTGAACATGGTAGGTAACAGGGGCGTACAGGCCATGCGGAAAAACGAGAATTTTCCAGTTGGGCTAGTCGGAGGCCTATGGAAGAGTGGGAACTACGTTAACAATTTCCCGGGCCTGAATGGCCCTCCCAGCACGTCCCTGGTAGGTAAGCTGAGCATCTCCGCAATTGTAAAGAAGGCCCGAGTTCTTCACCCGATTTGAGAGGATACCTCAACTCAAACTATCAACAACCTGAGGGAAAACTTCGTTTACGGCAACGAACACTTTTTTTTTCTCGGTGCCTCGGCCGTGAAAAACCCCGAAATTCAAACGCCTGTAACTTCCAAGAAAATGGTCCGATCCGTCTCATCGAAACAGCTCTTAATAGCATGAACTTTATCTGTTTTCCCCCGCAAACAGAACACGAAAATTCCTTCTAGAACTTTCACAGCATCCTTAAGAAAAACGCACGAAACCGATGCCGTAAAATCACCGTAGCGCACGAGACGCCATTTTCGCCATTTGTAAAAATTTGTATATGCTTTCATTTTCACTTAGGCATAAAGCCGAAAACATTAGTTTAGTGTTTTAGAGGGAGGAGCTTCCTCTGCGAAGGTACTCAACCTCCCTAATAAATGTACAGATACTTTGTTTTGATATTTCTTAAGTAGATTTAAGGTGACGATCTAAGATGCACTTGAGAAATGTCCGACATCCAAAAACCCAATTTTACGTCTGTAAATATTAATTCAAATATTTAAAATGCGTTTTAGCATTCGCTGGTAACCTTAACTTTTATTTTATTATAATCTTTTAACGTAATCTTTTGCCATCCCAACTACCGGAGCTTAGGCAGCGTTTCGTTTTCGTCTTTTCTGTTTGTACTTTGTTTTTCATAGAAAACCGACTTGGCATTCAATTTCCCAAAGTAAACCTGGCATCCCAACGTTAATAATCGAATTTATTGAGATCATTCCTTCAATAGTCGCGATGGTTAACATCGTGGATAAATAAGAAAACAATCCGTAGTAATTAAAGGCCTTATTCACGTTCCAAACAATGAGTTTAACTCTACCGGCCTCTCTTTGTCACGCAGTACATAGCTATTCCTTCAAACGGCGCCAAGCGAAAAATCCTTTGCGCTGCCGACTTTTCTATTGTTCTCAAGGCCCTCAGCCTATCAGACCTCCGTAGCTCTCCTCGGCGTCCGCGCTAAGGTCCAGAAAATCCTCCGCTCCAGCATAAAAACCGAGCCCCACGAGGCCATCGTCAGCACACGCTCAACAGATCTCAAAGCCAGAGGTGACTACGCCAGTCGGTATAGGAGATGTCCTGTCCGAATGTTGCCATGCCGGGCAAAGGTAGTTGGTTCGTATTAGACTAGTGTTAGTTTAGAAAATTTAATTTTGGAAACCCCATTCGAAATTTTAGTTTTAAACTTAACCTAACCTTAGCTTTGAGGGAATTATGGAGGTGGAGCCATAGTCGGCATTCTAGGCCCCCATCGCCATAACGTCAGGGTTCACGGTCCCTTTCTAAAAACCAGCTTTTGTTTCCCGTGTTTATTATTATGAATTTAATCTAAACACTAAATCTGCATTTAGACGACGTATTTTTCGGGTGCTTCCCTAGATACTAAGGATCTACAGATTTGAAGATTTGATCTTAGGTCGGACTTAAGAAACATAGTCTTGACTATTTGTGTGTAATTCCCGCGGTTTGCAACAAATAGATTTATTTCATGTAATTCCCGCGGTTTGCATGTTATAACGGGTTCCCGAGGTCCCACAAACTTTTTCTAATCGAAATTGTAGTTTTTACTCTTCACCCTGTTGTGTGAAGTTTGAGTTGAATTTCATGTAAATTCTTGTTGATTTTTCCTGTTGTAAAAATCGCCGTGCTTTTTATTTAAAGCTTTCTTGTTCTGACACTAGTTGATTTTAAATGTAATTGTTTATATTTATTTGCCTTTTAA
The DNA here is from genome assembly GCA_023313725.1 of Lithobius niger. Classification (NCBI taxonomy): domain Eukaryota; kingdom Metazoa; phylum Arthropoda; class Chilopoda; order Lithobiomorpha; family Lithobiidae; genus Lithobius; species Lithobius niger. Next base: position 4,157 of record JAHWFP010044802.1, on the reverse strand, counting down.
TAAACCTACGAGTTTGTAAAACGCCTGTTTTTCTGCTAGTTTGACTAAATGTAGAAGTTGTAGTTCTTAAGAAAACCACTTAATAATTAAACTTAGAGCTGCATTTAGAAACACCCACCTGGTGGCAGCGAATACCCCCCTTTAATGTTGTCTAGTTAGCCTACAGTTAGGACAAATGACTCTCTGTTACCCATACTGGGCCAGTAGCATACGTGTGCTGTTTTCCGTAAAAGTAAAAACCGCCACCACAACTAGAAGTTAAAGGTCAAAACCATCTTGATGTCGGCGAGGCTACAAGCACCTCTACAGTCGTAGCTTCGGCCGCTACACAATTAGGGATGGTGTAAATGGTGCAAGACACCTGGGCCCAGGAGGCAGGGTGCCCAAAAGGGCCAATATTGCGAATATCGCGAACTTAGTGCTTGGTTTTTCTTCTTAATGTTGTTCAGAGATTTTTATACAACACTCTCTGCACAACAAACTATTTCCTCTTTAAAGTTGGTTTTTGCCCATTTTATAAAATATGGCTGTAGAGATTGCGCTTTTCAAACAATTATCGAAATTTGCCAAGTAGTTTCTGGGTTACGAAGTTCCAAACTACCAGACTCATTGTTGGCCAAGCGATCAAAGTGAGTGAGGTCGTACACTTGACTGAATTTCGATTTTGTGTGTTTGTTTGTCTTCGAATTTGTTTGTCGGACACGATAACGTTTACATTTGGTCGAATACGATAACGTTTGTTCCGATTTGGACGAAATTTCACGACAAGGGAGCTTTGGTGCTTGAAATACACGAGTTCAAAGATGAAATTCAGACGTCAAATATTTTTGGAGATATTCGGATTTTCCGTTGAATGGTTAGCCGATTTTTAGAAGTAGTGGTAAGGGAGCCCGATCTATGAGGCTAGTGGCGTCGAGCACCATATGAACAACACAAAGCCGTAATATGACATAGAGAAAGTTCTTTTATTGTGAACAAACAACAGTAAATGACTCTCTGCTGTTTTCTCCCTCTGAAAGAAAGTGTAGCGTTAACATCACGTTGACTCTTTTAAAGTAACAATACTCATTTTCAATCTACACCAAACTTGTGACCGCCCGTATCATACCATATCTACGCCGGTATTGAATCGTGGATTTTCTTAAGATGTGGCTATGAAAACGGCAAACGACGAATCTTCACCCCAAGCAGTTTTAAACTAGCCATGGGGTAAAAGTAACTGCTGCCATTTTGACAAAAATGACATGCCACGTTGTCCTCAAATCGTCCAGCGGAGTTGTAGAGTCATAGTCCAGTCATTTAGGTGAAAACATCAAATTATTTATTTTATTTCTTTTACAATTAGTTTTTAGACCTGGAATAATATCCCCTACAACATACCAAACGTCTAGAGAAATCTAAGCATGGGAAAGCTGCCCATATTGTCCGCCACCTTGGATTTATTCACGAAATCTGTAAAATGCTTATTTTGCTCCGATTAACATAAAAAATATACCAAATAGAAAGTGTTTGGATCCAGGAATCTTGTAAAGACTTCATCTCATCTGGTGTCTTTAATGTTCCATTTATTACGAAATGTTAATAATGAAAATAGTTAAGGTATGAACGTTATAGTCCGGATGAAATTTGAGTGAACCTTGCACGGAGGAGTTTAAAGAATTTTATTGCTGTAACTTACTCAAAAGGATGTGCACTTTATAAGACTATGTAGGATGCCAAGCTGAAAACTTTGGGCATTAAAGATGGCGGACAAAATGGCGCCCAATCTAAGCTCAATTTTTGCCATTTTAACCTATTATACCAGAACCGTCAGTGGTATAGAAAAATGGTTGAGACGAAAGTTGTTTGCAATAATGCACTCTATAATGTATTTCCCATTACTATTTTCATATCTCTCATGGTTTTCGAGAAAAACGGCCATTTTGGGCCATTTTCGGCCATTTGGGCCCATAGATTTCTCAATTTGCAAACTTACAACTTTCAACCACTGTTGCGTCGTTTCTAATTCAGTTGGATAACTTCAATTAGGTTCATTCAAAAGGTGGGAATGTCTTCTTTGCATCAAGCATAATTAAAAGGGTGTACCGTCGTTATATACCGAGCTATATCCGTTTTACTAAGGGCTGGTATCACAGTCACCGTTCCTTTTTTCGTTCAATTTCAACATTCAACTGCTATTCCGACGTTTCGAATTTAGGTGAATGACTCCAATTAGGTCCATTCGAAAAGTGGGAATGTCTTCTTTGCATCAAGTGTAATTAAAAGGGTCCATCATTATTAGAGATCGAGCTATGCCCATTTTACGAGGAGCTGGTATCACAGTCATTGTTCGATTTTTCTCTCATTTTCAACTTTCAACTGCTATTCCGACGTTTCTAATTTAGTTGGATGACTACAAATGGATTCATTTGAAAGGCAGGAATGTCTTCTTTGCATCAAGAGGAATTAAAAGGGTTTATCATAGTTAGAGACAAAGCTACGCGCTTTTTCTTTTTACTAGGGGCTGGTATCACAGTCACCGTTCTATTTTTCGCCCATTTTCAATTTTAAACTGCTATTCCGATGTTTGTAATTTAGGTGGATGACTCCAATTAAGTTCATTCGAAAGGTGGGAAGTCTTCTTTCTACTTGGAGTCGTCCACCTAAATTAGAAACGTCAGAATAGCAATTGAAAGTCGAAAATGAGCGAACAATTGAACGGTGACTGTGATAACAGGCCCAAGTAAAAAGGCGTAGCTCGTCCCTAACACTGATAAACCATTTTATTTTTCCTTGGTGCAAAGAAGACATTCCCACCTTTGGAATGAATCCAATTGGAGTCATCCACCTAAATTAGAAACGTCAAAATAGCAGTTGAGAATTGAAAATGAGTAAAAAATCGAACGGTGACTGTGATACCAGCCCCTAGTAAAAAAAGGCGTAGCTTCATCTCTAACTACGATAAACCCTTTTAAATACACTTTATGCAAAGAAGACATTCCCACCTTTCGAATGAATCTAATTGGAGTTATCCTCCTAAATTAGAAACGTTGAAACATCAGTTGAAAGTTGAAAATGAGCGAAAAATCGAACGATGACTGTGATACCATCAGCTCCAAGTAAAACGGGCATAGCTCGGTCTCTACACTGGTAGACCCTTTTAATTATACTTGATGCAAAGAAGACATTCCCTTTCGAATGGACCTAATTGGAGTTATCCAACTGAATTGGAAACGACGCAACAGTGGTTAAAAGTTGTATGTTTGCTAATTGAGACATCTATTGGCATTATACAGGCCCAAATGACCGAAAATGGCCGTTTTTCTCGAAAACTGTAGGAGATATTAAAAATAGTACTGGGACATACACTATAGAGTAAATTATTGCAAACAACTTTTATCGCAACCATTTTTCTGTACCACTAACGGTTCTTGGATAATAGGCCAAAATGGCAAAAATTGAGCATAGATTGGGCACCATTTTGTCCGCTATCTTTAATGCCCAAGGTTTGCAGCATGGCACCCTACAGAATCTTAAAGTGCACAATCTTTTGAGTAAGTTCCAGCAATAAAATACTGTACATCCCTCCATGCAAGGTACACTCAAATTTAGTCCGGACTATAACGTTCATACCTTAACTATCTTCACTATTAACATTTTGTAATATATGGAACTTTAAGAAACCAGATGAGATGAAGTCTTTACATGATTCCTCGTTACAAACACTTTCTTTGGTATATTTTATAAGTTAATCGGAGCAAAATAGGAATTTTACAGATTTGGTGATTAAATCCAAAATGGCGGCCAATATGGCGGCTTTCCCATACTTAGATTTCTCTAGATTTTTGATATGTTGTTGGGGATATTATTTCAGGTTAAAAAAATCTTACTTTATTTCTTTTACAATTAGTTTGATGTCTAACCTTTTTTTCACCTAAAATGACTGGACTATCACTGATGGGCACTGAATAATAGGAACCTGTGTTCCAGGAGTAGCCCTGCTGCACCAGTGGAACTACAACCAGAACACAGTAGGTGTAGGAACTTTTCTTAACATAAACGGTGCCTAAAAAAATATTTAATTTCCCGAGTGGTCACGGCCATAGAGCATGCCAAGCAGTAGTTACCCCACAATTAGTGAGCTGGGGGTTTGGATGAACTCTGGTACTGTGCCCTTT